>CAJNDS010002157.1:0-245000 GCA_905221605.1 Symbiodinium natans
GCGCTTTGTAATGCCATAAAACAAAGCACGCTCGTAATATCCTGGTAATGCCAGGTGATGCGCTCATCTTGGAAGTGAAGTAAAAGTCCTGTTTAATATTTTAGCTTTGTAATGCCACAAAACAAAGCACGATTGAAAACAATGAAAGCATGCAACGAAAGCACGCAGCAACTGACATGGCAAATGATCAACACCTGCACTCAACGGTTCAAGCGGTCAACAATGCTTCGACATTTTCGGCCACCCAGCACCCTAAATTTTCCGGAAATTTAGGGAGCTGGGCCGTGGCTTCTGAACATGATCAGGCTGCATCCGTTTCCTAAAATTCCTGAAAATTTTGGGTGTGTAAATTTTCGGAAAATTTAGGAAAGCGATGAAGCAAATTTTCCGGAAATTTAGGGACCGAGGCTTCGGGCTACCCGGAACCAGAAATTTTCCAGAAATTTAGGGGAGCGAATCCGGCTTGCGGCCGTCGAAGAGGCCCAGCCTTTCAAAGGGCACAGCCCAAGCCCCAAAATTTCCCGGAAATTTTGGGTCCCGGGTAGGCCAAAGCGGCTTGCTCGCCGGGGTCCAGAAATTTCCGGAAAATTTTGGGGCTGGGGCACTCCGAGGCGTGACGCACCGCATAGGGCTGGTTTGACCGTAGCGTTTTATAGAGTAGATAAGGCTTGGAAGCCCCCCCCCCGGGCCTAGAATTGGGTTTGTTTGGGGAAGACGGCTTCTGGGAGTAAGTAAAATCTTTTGGGCCTATTTTCTGCTGCAAACCCGAAACCCTACACCCGAAACCCAGCTTCCAAATAGACCCACTTAAAGCCGCACATGGGGGCGGAGTTGCCTCCGCCACCACAAAACCGAGCCAAGGACCCTACGACTCTACTAGGACTACTACAAAGGGTTTAGGGTTTAGGGCTACTACCAAGGAGTTAGCGCAAATATGACGGCGTGCTTTTTTGTGTGCATGCGCGTTGTCTCATGGGTTGTTGCTCCTGCCAGCTTTCAAGATTTCCTCTTGTTGTGCTCCATTTCGTCGTCTTACACGAAATTGCGTGTTTTCCCATGTGCTTCATGTCAGAAGTTGAGCGTGCCTTTTGTGCTTTCTTTTTCTTTCTTTTTTTTTTTTTTTTGGGGGGGGGGGGGGCAGGGGTGGTGGTTCCGTTGTTGCTTCGTCTGTTGTCTATTTGAAGTGGGCTTCGTATAGGTGTTAGCACATTTCAATTTCTTCAATCAAACGTGCCTTTTCCACTTTATTCTTACTCATTTTCGAAGTGGTCCAAGAATTGTGCTATGTTAAAAAGCCCCTGCATATTGGAATAAAGATCGGGCCCGCTGCCATGTTTCCAAGAAAGCAGGTGGCAAAATGATCCTCGAATGTCTCGTGGCTCACGCTCATCAGTAATGAAGGCGCTCCTACTCTTTCAGAAAGCAATGCCAGATTTTCTCCCGGCATCTGCAAATGACCTGAGCGTCGGACTATGAAACCCTGAAGCCAAACGCCCTAAACCCGAAACCCGAAACACTAAACACTAAACCCTAAACCCTAAACCCTCAACCCTCAACCCTCAACCCTACCCTAAACCCTAAACCCTACACCCTGAACCCTAAACCCTAAACGCCCTTTACCGGCAAGACCTCCCAAAGTGACTTGAGGATGCATGGAGCCCCTGGATCGTGGACACCTACTCCATCTTCCTTCAGATAGGGGCTGCTTGAATCTTAGGGTGTAGGGTTTAGGGTTTAGGGTTTAGGGTTTAGGGTGTAGGGTTTAGGGTTTGGGGTTGCTACATGGTGCCTTAGTATGGGCCCTTAAACGGGGACCCCTTCTGTATCCCTTGTCTACCCCATACAAATGAAGGGCCCATACATCCGAACCCTTTAAAGAGCATAAGGGAATATCAAGGGCCCATGAAACTACCGTAGACTGGCCCCACAAATCCTATACTAGGGTTACGGGGCTTTTGCAAGGGGGGTTTAGGCTCTAGGGTTTAGGGTTAGGATTTGGCGACTGCACGGCCATCGCAGCAAATGAGAACAGTGCGCCAGCACGCCAGCAGCTGTGGGCGGCAAGCTCAGGGCAGCTGTCGTTGCTTGGAATCTGACATCTGGGCTTTTTGTTTCGGGTCTTTGTTTAGTCTTCACCCCTGAAAAGTTTTCGGGGGGAGCTGAAGGCTTTTGGGGGATTTAGGGGGTTCTAAGGGATCCAACCCCAAGCCCTAAACCGTAAACCCTACAAAGTTCGTCCGGCTTACAGGCCTTGCACACTTGCAAGTCTATCAACTTAATCATGGTTCTCTCTGACAACACTCACACGATGGGCAGCCTGGGCTAGCATGTGAGCTGACCTCATAAATCTGAACCGCCTGAACCTGCCAGAAACGGTTGGGCCGAGGGTGCCGCGGCGCCCGGCACGCGCTTTCCGTGCCCTCCCTGATAGGCTGCAGGAGTGTTGCGATTAAAAACTCAGGAACCGGCGGCGAACTAGCACCGAAACGTGCACGCGCGCATCTCTGTGCGTGTGCCTGCAGCTAGTGAAACGCACTTGGCTATTGAGCAAGGACCTGCGCAGTCCGAAAAACCTACACTCTAAACGGTTCAGTTTCTATCAACCCTAAACCCTAGCCCTAAACCCTAGCCCTAAACCCTAGCCCTAAACCCTAGCCCTAAACCCTAAACCCTGGGCCCCAAGTATTCCCTACATTCGTACCCAATCCATCCTGGACCTGCTGGAAAAGCATCTGTAAGGGTTTAGGGTTTAGGGTTTAGGGCTAGGGTTTAGGGCTAGGGTTTCGGGTTGATAGAAATTGTATAGGGTTTAGGTCCCAAAGTCTTGCACGAAACTTTGAACGAAAGCTTTGAATGTTCGTGCTTATTTTGATGCCTTTTCAAGGGGCGAGGTGGGGCAGGGCCGCCCCCGGGTCTTTTTTGTTGGATCGTCTTTGGGTTTCAGGGCCTACACCCTAAACCCTAAACCCTAAACCCTAAACCCTAAACTTCTTCCCAGAAGCGGTCTGGAGTAATTTACTTCAACTCGGCTGCTTTAGTAGCTGTTTACACACACAAACGCTTTGGCTTACCCTAAACCCTAAACCCTAAACCCTAAACCCTAAACCCTAAACCCTAAACCCTAAACCCTAAACCCTAAACCCTAAACCCTAAACCCTTACTTCAACGCGGCTTGTCAGCTGTTAAGACAAATATATCAACTTGCGAAATTTAGAGTGACACCACATACAATGTTCACTTATTTTGAATTGAGGGTCTAGGTTTTAGGGTATCGGGTTCAAAATCACAACCTCATCCTCATGGAAAGCATGATATTAAGACCCCGTTAAGAACATGCTAGAGTTTCCGCAAACACCCTAAACCTTATACCCTTTTTGCAACTGGACTCCTGGCAAAACTTTATACCCTAAACCCTAAAGCCGAATGGGCTCTGTCAGCGAAACCCTTAACCCAAGGCTCGAAACAAGACGCTGAGCTAGATCTTGGGTGCTTGAGTGCGAGAGTTCGCACCCAGACCAAACATCGCTAAGCCCTTTTACATCCAGGCTCTGCGCCACATCGCCTACTCAATGCTCTAAACCCATCAAGATGTAGGGTTTAGGGTTTGAAGCCTTGAAATCCCTAAACCCTACACCCTACACCCTGAACCCTAAACCCAAGAAAACCCTAAATCCTAAACCCTAAAGCCTAAACCCCTTGGACCTGCAGCTTCAATAGGGACGCAAGGCCCCTGCTCATCGCTAGCGGCGCACGGCGGTCTGGTCATGATATCGGAGCGCCAGCGCTTGGAGTGGCGGTGGCTGACATAGACTTCTGGGCCTAATGATTAGGGTTTAGGGTTTAGGGTTTAGGGTTTAGGGTTTAGGGTTTAGGGTTTAGGGTTTAGGGTTTAGGGTTTAGGGTTTAGGGTTTAGGGTTAGGTCACTATAGAAGCCCGTAAGCACACAAGCGAGGGTTTTGGGGGTTTTAGGGTTTAGAGGTCCTGGAATTGTTAGGTGACATTCATGCGTCAAGGGTTTCAGCTGTAAGGCCCTCTGTCGGGTGCGAAGACGGGGCAAGAAACATGTACAGTAAACTCCAGAAAGTTTGAGGATGATTAGAGCTTGGATTCCCTTTGAGGGTACTCCAAACTTTTGGCTTTTGCTGTATGTTGTCTTCTGCTCCGCATGCTGGCTTCTTACGACCCAAGGCCCCGAACTCCGACAGCCCCTTTGGACATGAGGAACCCAGTTTGGGATGTTCCCCCTTTATACGAACAGCTCCTTAATGGTGACTAGAGCCCCCCCCCCCCCCCTTAGAATCTCTATTAAGGACCGTTAGTATAAGGGGGAAGATCCCAAAACCCAGTCACGGCCGGCTTGAACCCCCTCTCAACCCTCACTCTCTAAATCCCCCTAAACCTTCCTATGTCTCCGGAAGCGATGGGTTTTGGGTTTAGGGCTTAGGGTTTGGGGTTTAGGGTTTAGGGTTTAGGATTTGTTGGATTTGCTGCACCCCCGGCTGGCCCAAACGCAGGACAACTCCGAATTTCCAGGCTCCAGACTGCTCAAAAGCCTATGTCCATTTGCAACTTCCGCTCCACACTACCCTAAATCCTAAACCCTAAACCCTAAACCCTAAACCCTAAAACCTAAATCTAGGCCCAGGAGTAATAAGGGAACCTAAAAGCCCTAGGAAAAGGCAATAAGGGCCTATGCTCTGGGTCCTAGAAATCGTCCATCATGACCCTGTGCGGGCCCATGCCCCGACACAGTCAAGTTACCCTCAGAAGCCTACTCCCGACTGCTAGGCTGCGACGTTCTTTGACAAAGGCTTGCCTTGAATTCAAACAGATCAGAGCCCCTGCCCCAGCGCATGTCGAGCTTTGGCAGATGTCCCTGCGCAAGCCAGATGCTGCCAACAGAAAACCTGGAAATGCTCAGCCGCACGGGCAATTTTCGAATTTCTGGTCTCCTTGGAGGTTCCTAGCGTAGAACAGAAGCCTTGTCGTTGGGGTAAACTCTGAAGCCTAAACTTCGTGCTTAGCGAGGCTCTTGGCAAGGACTTGGGGGCGCAACAAAACGGTGGGCATACAGATCACTTGTCCTTCTTGCTGGCGGCGTGGGCTGAAATCGAGTCGGGCCTCGGGAGGCTGGAACTTACAGAGAGCAACGTTTAGGGTTTAGGGTTGAGGGTTGGCTGTTCCCTCAAAACACACCCCCTAGGTTGCCCCCCCCCCCCCCCCCATATTTAGGCTGCAGATGAGTGAGGGCATGCAAAGCTGTCACCATGGGAAGCTTGTTTTTGCGCTTGACAACCACATGTGTTGTTCGGCAACTTTGGGACCCAAGGGAAGGCTACGAATGCGATGTACCCTTGGCCACACACATGTTGTATAGAAAACAAACAGCAAGCAATGAGCAGAGACTCAACAGCTGACACAGCCTTTGGTGTGAAAAGTTTCGGACTGTTCTTGCCGTGCCCCTTCGATGGTCCTTGCTGCATTTGGTGGAACGATACTGAGAAGACAAGCATGGCCCATCAGCCAAGCAGAAAATCATAGGCTATGTAGGGCTAACTAAGCCCAATTAAGGTCGTTTAAGGGGAGAAACCTAGTAATGTGAGAGTCCCATTTATAAACGGGGTGGTAATACCAAAATTCGCCAGGCCAGAGGGGTCCAGCCGAAGACTACTTTCCATTACGGGAGGTTTTCGGGCCGATGTGTGTAAACAAGTCTATATAGGGGGGTGCGGTGATAATAATAAAGGGTGGTAATACCAAAATTTTTCCGGCCTGGAATTGAAAATTTTACAAGCAGAAGCCTTCAAGACAAAGCAAAGCAGACCCTGACAGCTGACCCCCCCCCAGACCCCCAGGCTCCTTTAGAGAAGCAGATCTCGTTTGAGAGTGCTTGTCTTCGAAGCAGAAGCCTTCAAGACAAAGCAAAGCAGACCCTGACAGCTGACCCCCGCCCAGACCCCCAGACCCCCAGACCCCCAGAATTGATCATTGGCACCCCGTCTGTTTTTCCACCCCTCCAAACCCCGGGGACCAAAACAAGATTTGGGGGGGGGGGGGGGTTATTAAAGGGACCCTAACATTATAGAGGGGGGTAGTAGGGAAACCCGTGACCTTAGGGCAGCTACATCGTCTGCTAGGGACCGTAATTGCAAACCCTATAAAACCCAAGGGCCCTCTAACAGGTAAGAAACCAAGGGACCCTCGACCCCTCCACGGCAACTCCAAATTTCGGTCATGGGAACTTGCTGGCAAGAATGAAGGGTTCAGGGATTCGAAGCGAGTTGAGGGTTTGGATTTTTTGCTATGCCCAAGGGACTGATACGTGTCCAGAGCGACGAGGCCAAAACATGGTCCCTTTCCGTACGATTCGCATCAGAACAAGAAACCTTTGTTTTTTGCATCCAGGTCTCTTGCAGCCAGCCGGGATAGAGTTAAGTCTGAGGTCTGCGGATAGAAACCCTAAACCCCTAAATTTCTGAACCCGAAACCCTGAACTCGAACCAGCCAGCAAGGTGCATTCATGTAGCTGTAGAGCAGCCTTTCGGCGTTTGCAGCAGGTGATCTGATCTCAGGACCAGGCCCACGCAAGATTTCAAGCAAAAAGCGTCTCCTGGCAACCAGCTGCTCCGAACGCGAACCAGGTTGAAGCTGCGTGCTAGGGATTAGGGCTTAGGGTTTCGGATTTAGGGTTTAGGGCTTTGGATTCAAAAGCACTTTGTTGTAAACAGGGCATTCATAAGGGACCTAGCCCAACAAAAGGAGGATAAGAGACTATCCTTCGGGGGTGCTTGTAAGCCGGCTTGAACCCAGGATGTCCAAGGTAAACCCCTAAACCGTAAACCCTAAACCCCAAACCCTAAAACCCCAAACCCTAAACCCCTAACCCTAAACCCTAAACCCTAAATCCTCAAGGCGCCCCAAAAGACACCCGGATACCCCAAAAAGCCCCAGGAGGCTCCCAAGATGCCCCCCCCCAAAAGCAAAAAACAAAACCCCCCCAAAACCCCACAAAACCCCGAACACAAACCCTATACAATTTCTATCCACCCCCAAACCCTAAAACCCATAAAACCTCAACCCTAAACTATAAACCCTAAACCCTAAACCCTAAACCCTAAACCCTAAACCCTAAACCCCCCCTAACTCCCCCCCCTTTCCGCAGGGGGCCCCTCGAGCAGCAGCGGCTTCAGCTGCGAAGAGCCATCGCTTGCAGCTGCAGGGCCGAAGGCTTCCTGCTTAGGTCGGCTTGCTCGGTAGGGTTTAGGGTTTAGGGTTTAGGGTTTAGGGTTTAGGGTTTAGGGTTTAGGGTTTAGGGTTTAGGGTTTAGGGTTTAGGGTTTAGGGTTTAGGGTTTAGGGTTTAGGGTTTAGGGTTTAGGGTTTAGGGTTTAGGGTTTAGGGTTTAGGGTTTAGGGTTTAGGGTTTAGGGTTTAGGGGGGTTTAGGGGGGTTTAGGGGGCTTTCCCCTGGCTAGCTCTTGAGCTCCAAGCCGGCCTCGGGTCGTGGCAGAAGCGAGGGGTAGCTTTTTCGCACCCTAAACTCTGAACCCTAATTCCTAAACCCTAAATCCTAAACCCTAAACCCTAAATCCTAAACCCTAAACCCTAAATCCTAAACTCTGAACCCTAAACCCTTTTTGAAGCATGGACTGAGGTCGGCGCCAAACCCTATACCCTAACCCCAAAATCCTAAGCCTCAAAGGAGTCAAGCTTGGACCCCTGAAACTTTAGGGATCCGAGGTGGAATCCCATGAAAAACCCTAGACCCCTAAACCCTAAACCCCTAAACCCTAAACCTCTAAACCCTGAACCCTAAACCCTAAACCCTAAACCCCTAAACCTCTAAACCCTAAACCCTAAACCCTAAACCCTAAACCCTAACCCCTAAACCCCTAAACCCTAAACCTCTTTCGGGGCCTAAAGCGGGGTCCTGGCGCTCTGCAGGCCGGCGAGCTGCCCCGTTTTGCAGCCAGCGGAGGCAGTCCATGTAACCATCCTCCAGCTGATGGCGGGGGTTTAGGGTTTAGGGTTTAGGGTTTGGGGTTTAGGGTTTAGGGTTTGGGGTTTAGGGTTCTGCAGTTCTGAGCGTGAAGAGCCTCGTGCAGCCATTCTCTCGACCAACACCCACCCGCCCAAAGAACCCCACCACATCCGAACATAGTTTTAGAAACGCCACTTTCTTACGGAGCGTTTCCCCTTCAAAAAAACAAGCGCCACTTTGTTTAGTAGCGTTTAGTTACCCTTTCAAACAAAAATCACGCCACTTTGTTACGGAGCGTTTCCCCTGCAGCCCCACCCTCGGACCACCAGTGCCTGACCATCTCCCGTGACCATTTCCTGCGGGGGGGCGGGGGGGGGGGGGGGTTGACCATTTCCCGTGACTATTTCCCGAGAGGGGTGGAGGGGTTGACCATTTCCCGTGACCATTGCCCGCGAGTTTTGACCATTGCCCGGAGTTGTGACCATTGCCCACGAGTTTATTGCCCACGAGTTTTGACCATTGCCCGCGAAGACTATAAGCATTAAATACTATCTGAAAAGAGGGTTTTGGGTTTAGGGTTCAGGGCTCAGGTTCTGTAGGTTTTTTGGGCCACTTGGTACACTTTTGGATTTGCACCCTGGGCTAGGACTTAGGGCTTCACAAACGCCACAGCGCCACGGCGCCACTTGGGTTTAGGGTCTTGTGGTTTCAGCAAGAAGGGAAAACCTACAAACCCCAAAAACCCCAAAGCCCTGAACTCTATAGAAACCCTGCTGCGATTACTGGGGGGGTTTGCGTGAGGTGGGCCTCGGAATATCGGAGCCTTGCTCCGTGGCGAAGCTTCAGGGTTTAGGGTTTCGGATGGTTTAGGCTTAAGGGTTGAGCTTCTAGACACACCTTAGAACCTTCATTCAAATAATGTGTTTAGCATCCTCTTGGGTTTTATATAAACACCCAAGGGGGATGTAGGCCTGGGGTTTGGCATGTCTGGTTTGAGGTCTCTGCCAGCCTCAAAAAGGGCCACGGCGTCCGCTTCGTGTGGCCTCGTTGGGGCTTGGCTCACTGTAGGCCGGCCATGTTGCATGCATGCAAGTTATTAACGTTTATGAACACATGAGGTCAATACTAGTAAGGCAGGGGGGGGCTACACATTGTCCAGCTTGCATAGGCAATTGCTGTGGGAGGAGGATCAATTACTCAAGGAGATTTGGTTGCGCATGCAGGACATCGTGGCTCGAGTGAGTGTGCAGTTTTGGGGGGCTTGCCAAGTAGCAAGGGTAGTTCTCTAAGTTGGGGTCCCTTTTTGGGATCCCTCTTTACAGGGTACCGCCTTCCTAAAGGGTACCCAGAGAGGGACCCTAAACCCTAAACCCTAAACCCTAAACCCTAAACCCTAAACCCTAAACCCTAAACCCTAAACCCTAAACCCTAAACCCTAAACCCTAAACCCTAAACCCTAAACCCTAACCATATAATCTCACTTTGGGGAGCCATGCGGGCCTTGCAGTCCTGTGCCGGGGGGCCTTCCGAGATGGGATCAACCCTATACTTCGTAGGGTTTAGGGTTTAGGGTTTAGGGTTTAGGGTTTAGGGCATCCGTGCATCTGCTCTTCTGCCTGTTTCTCTGCAAGGTCTCAGAGCAGAATGCCGTGCCCTCAGCTATTCTTGAAACCGGCGAGACTTCAGACATTGGATGAAAGAATAAACCCTAAACCCTAAACCCTACACCCTAAACCCTAAACCCTAAACAGCCCTAAACCCTAAACCCTAAAGCTCCATGGCACCCTTTAAATGTGTCAATAGGCATCCCTACTTTGAACCTGGGGACTTTTCACGAAAGTGCGAATAGCACGCCACCAATCATAAACCGAAAAAAACACTTGAGGGTATGTTTTGACTGGGAGCTTAGGATGTTTTTAAGGGGTTCTTTAGGGCTCTAAACCCTAAATCCCAAAACCCTAAACCCCAAACCCTAAACCCTAAAGGTCTAGGCTTGCGAGCTTTTCGGGGTTTGAACCCAGCTCCTGGGCGCAGCGCGGAAAGAAGGAAAAGCATTTCGGATATGGCTCTTTCGGATACACCTCAGGTGATCATCGTTTAGGGTTAGGGTTTTTCCCTCCTGCACAGCTGGGGCGAATCCACAAGGGTTTAGGGTTTAGGGCTTGGGGGATCTTAAACCATGGTTTAGGGCTTAGGGAACTCTGAACATCCCCCTGTGAACCCATAAGTTTGCGTTTGGACTGAGGGGGGAGATGCTTAAATGAGCTTCATCCCCGGCCGACGGCAGCACCCGCCCTAAACCCTACCCTTGAACTCTACATCAACCCTAAATCCTGGAACCCTATATGAATAGCCCCTAAGGGCCCTAAACCCTTGACCCCTGCATAAACCCCAAAGCCTTGAACCCTAAACCCTAAACCCTAAACCCTAAACCCTAAACCCTAAACCCTAAACCCTAGACCCTAAACCCTAGACCCTAAAGAAGACCTTTTGCGCAAAAGAAGTGGCAGCTTCAAGATTGGTTGCAACCCGAGCTTGGATGGCTACTGCCGCACGCAATCCCGAAACAGAATC
Source organism: Symbiodinium natans (assembly GCA_905221605.1). Taxonomy (NCBI): domain Eukaryota; class Dinophyceae; order Suessiales; family Symbiodiniaceae; genus Symbiodinium; species Symbiodinium natans. The sequence goes on from CAJNDS010002157.1 coordinate 10,553, forward strand.
CCTTGTACCGGCCACACAAGCGTTCAGACTGGTTTAGGGTTTATAGGGTTTAGGGTTTAGGGTTTAGGGTTTAGGGTTTAGGGTTTAGGGTTTAGGGTTTAGGGTTTAGGGTTTAGGGTTTAGGGTTTAGGGTTTAGGGTTTAGGGGTTGTCTCGGTATTGGTGATGTACGATGGGCCCGAAGATCAGGGTCATTCGCGAATGTCCATGGGCACTCTATGCGGCATTCCGTGCTTCATGGCCGTCGCCACACGGCCACGCGCAGCTCGCGCGTGGCACCCCAGCTTTTGGACATGCTCGAAAGCCGGAACTTGCAGAAGACACGGCAACATCCGTTGAAGGTCTCCTTGTAGGCCCTGCAAGTGTTAGGGTTTAGGGTTTAGGGTTGAGGGTTGAGGGTTTAGGGTTTAGGGTTTAGGGTTTAGGGTTTAGGGTTTAGGGTTCCCTGCAGGCTCAGCGCCATCCGCGGTCTTTCGGCATGGCCGAGACTAGAGAGGAGATGCTGGCCAGTCAAACGAACAGAATTGTTTCCACACCCCGTAATCATTGAGACCCTATGACAAAGCTTCGGGTTCTTAGGTATGGTCACACCGAAACCCTGATCACATTTTTCTTTTGGGTGTGGGCCGGGGTTGGGGCTCGGGGACTACGACAAAGAGTGAAAAGCTCTAGGTCTAAAAGACCTCTTCGGTCACTTGGGTTTATAGGGTCTACATTCCTCACAGTGTACGGTGTGAGTGATTCCCCAAATAAGAGTGACGAAGTCCTTACTGTAACCTGGTGGAACTGAAGGTTAACCTTTGGGACAAAAAGGGGATTACTAAGTCAAGATTATGTGGTCATCGTATGGAGGTTGCGCATCTTTAGGGTGCACCAAGACAAGGGCGCTGTGATAGAGGAAGCACAACAAACAAACAGCAAGCCGAACCGTGAACCCTGAACCCTTTAAACCCCTGAACCCTGAACCCTAAACCCTGAACCCTGAACCCTAAACCCCTGAACCCTAAACTCCTGCTTGGACTTGGTTTCACAGCTTGGGCCGCCACGTCCGGTAGGACTGACTCGTATCTGAGTTCGGGAGGCGGAAGCGGGGGTTTTCCGACATGAGGGGTACCTTATTGGGGTCCTGATTCTCTCTCTCTCTCTCTCTCTCTCACTCCAGCCCACGACGGGAAACTGGTGAATTACCGAATGCCCTCTGCCTTTCTTGCTCTAGCCTGGCGGAATACTGCAGGCCGAATGATCCCACGATCTCGTTGCATGCGGCACCTTCTTTCAACATCCAGGGCTTTGGGTGCAGGGCAGTAAGGAGATCTGCAAGAAGCCTTCGCGATGCAAACTGGCTGATACTCCTGATGCTTGTGTTTGTCGTGCTTGCCCCGGTAGACCGGTTCTGGGGGAGGGGGGGGGGGGGGCAGTGCCAGCTGCATCCGGGTTGCCAAAGGTAGTTTAAAGTTCCAGGTCCTACCTGGGATTGACCTTTATCACAAGGAGACATGGTGCACACTTCTATGTTTAAAGGCCATGCTGAACAAGCAATTACACTCTGGGCGACATCCTTTCTCGTACTAGTTCTTAGTAAGGAATGGGGGGAATGAGGTACCCTATAGAATCTCTTGGAGGGTATAAACATGTAGAGTGGCATAAGGTACCTACTTCCCTCAGTAAGGAGTTTCCCTAAACCCTAACCCTAAACCCTAAACCCTCTTCAGAACTTCAGAGGCTGCGGCGGCGACACGACAAGGTCTCCTTGCGCGGCAAATTCGAAGAGTCCTCCGTCCCACAGTGGGCCTCTGTGCTGGGCGTTTTGGGCTTCCCGGAGGCTGGGTAGGTTGTTTTTTTTGTTTTTTTTTCTCCACCCGTGTCGCATGCGTGTACTAGGTAGGGTTTAGGGTTTATATAGGGTTTAGAGTTTAGGGTTTGGGCTTCGCGGCAGTTCTAGGGCTTACCTCAAGGCTCCTATGTAGTACCTTCGTGGGGGTAGTAGACCAGGATGCCCTATAACTAAACCGGAAAGGTAACTAGATCAGAGCAAAAAAACCATAAACCCTAAACTTTAGGCCCTAAACCCTAAAAGGTAGGGTTTAAAAGTGCGAAACCCCAAACTCTAAACCCTAAACCCTAAACCCTGAACCCTGAACCCTGAACCCTAAACCCTAAAAAGTGTTGTTGTTTCTTTTTCTCGGCAGTTTGGGTTCCCGGGGCCGATTCGTCTTCCTTTGGGTTTGAGGACTTCGGCTGCACCTTGGCAACTTCCAGGGTTTAGGGTTTAGGGTTTAGGGTTGAGGGTTTGGGGTTTGGGGTTTAGGGTTTAGGGTTTACGGCTTCCTCTTCTACGGCTTCCTCTTCTAACCCCCACCCGATCTGCACCCCCCCCCCCCCTCCTCAAAGTACAGAGAGCCTTGTTGAAGGAACTGTGGTTCCTTCTCAGAGGCTGTAGGGTTTTGGTCTAAACCTAAAGCCTAAACCCTAAACCCTAGACACTGAACCCCCAAACCACGTGAGATGGCATCACCAGCTTTTCAACAGGTTGCTGCACCAAGGGCCGGGCCCAATTTGGTCGACCACTGCGGTGTCTGGCCAGGTTGACTCTTACCGTTCAGGTTCAGGGTTTAGGGTTTAGGGTTTAGGGCTGAGGGTTTAGGGTTCAGGGTTCGGGTTTAGGGCAGTTTAGGGTTTAGGGTTCAGGTTTAAGGTTGAGGGTTGGGGGGCTAGGGTTTAGGGTAACTATATAGGGATGCAGTTTGTCGGCTACAATGCACTGTTCGTTGAGAACATTTTCCAATTCTGCCCAGAGAGATGATTTATGAGAAGTGTTCTACAATTTGCTTAAGAACCCCCCCCCAAAAAAAAAAAACTAACAAACATTTATTGCCCTTAGGAAGAAGAATTTGCTTTTTTTTTTTGGGGGGGGGGGTAAGCAATTGGTAGTGTTCCGAAATTCAACCATACCCAGTCTGGGGTGTAAAACCAGGCTTCGAGGTTTGGGGGTTTCAGGGGCTTAGGGCTTTTTATGCAGGGGCTCTAAGGTTCGGTGCCTTGAGAGCTTCAGGCCTTCCGACAGTTAAGTGCTTGATGATACGGGGGGGAGGGGGGGGAGGGGGGAAGGAGGGCCCCCTATTCATCAGGGCCTACAAACCAAACCCCCCTCAAACCCTCAGAAGCCCTCAGATCAACCTGCAAACCCCACCGAAAAACTCTGGGAAACCCAAATCCTAAACCCTGAACAGCCCTTCAACATCAGCAAACCTCGAAGGCAATGGGGATGTAGCAGCTCCCCAGCCTCAAATTACGGAGTTTTGGGCGTGCACGGTCGAAGGCTTCAGGGTTCACCCCGAAAACCCGAAAACCCGAAAACCCAAACCCCAAAGCCCAACCCCTCCGAACTGAACCACCAAGTACACAACACCAAAGCATCCTGAACCCCTAGGCCCCACAGCCCGAAAGCCTGGCTAAACTCCCCAAATCCCCCAAAAAGCCCCAGAACTTCGGAACTGCACTCCGAGCGCAAAAAGCCTAAAACCCCGAACCCCAATACCCAAGAAGCCCCCCAAACAAACACTCAGAAGCTTGGGGGCTTAGGGGCAATTTTGGTTTAAGTAGGATTTAGGGTTTAGGAGATTAAGGGCGCTGCAGGGTCTTGGACAGGATTTTGCCTCAGATCTTGTTTTCCCGAAGCATGGCGGAGGGTTTTTCAGCGGAGGTGGTGGTCTTTAAGGAGTGTCGTTTGATGGATGACGTGATGGATTTGATGGATTTCGTTGCGTGATGGATTTGGTGGGTTTTCCTCTTAGAATTAATATGCTTTAAAGCAGGGGGTAGGGGTGGCAGGAGCCTCTGCGTGGTTTGGCGTTGTCGAAACGCAAAAGCGATGACCCTCTGCGTGTGCGCGGCGGGTCGTGATCGCACGAACGACAACCCTCTGCGTGCTTTGGCGTAGTCGAAACGTAGTCGAAATGCAAAAACGATCGCGCGGTGTCGTGATCGCACGAACGACAACCTCTGCGTGTTTTGGCGTTGTCGAAACGCAAAAGCGATGACCCTCTGCGTGGGTGCGGGGTGTCCTGATCGCTCGAACGACAAGCCTCTGCTTTTTTTGGCGTTGGCCCGTGTGTGGTTAAGGATCTAGGATCCAGGCTTCCCTAAGGGTCCATGTACTAAATAGGGAGTATTTGGGCCGTAAAGTACCTCCTATACAGAGACTTTGGGGCCCAAGTATTCCCCATTTAGGTACATGGACCCTTAGGGCTTTAGGGTTTGGGGGGTCATTGTAGCACGCCTGACAGTAGCTACAGCTACATGGGTTCCTCTTTCGAACCTTGGCAGCTTCTGCGGCCTACCAGGCTCCACCCGGTTTATGCTGCTGGCACTTTCCTATACCTTCATATAGCCCCGAGATACCCTAATAAGAACCCCTCCCACAAAACAGAAGCCCTACTTAAAGAGACCACCAGCCAATATGACTACTGTTACCTTCTTTCGGGCTTCTGGCTTCTGTTTCACATGCGTTGAGACAAGAAACCTTTATGAAACAACCCTAAACCGTAATCCCTCAACCCAAACCCTCAACCCCAAGCCCAAAACCCCAACGCTTCCGTTCCGCGTGTTTGGCTCCCTGAATTGTGCCGAGGTGCACGGAAGTCACAAGGTCGTCGCTGCTGCTGAAGCTGTCCTCAGCCAAGGGCTCTAGGGTAACCTATCAGCTTTCACCCTAAACCCTAAACCCTAAACACCAAACCCTAAACCCTAAACCCTAAACCCTAAACCCTAAACCCTAAACCCTAAACCCTAAACCCTAAACCCTAAACCCTAAACCCTAAACCCTAAACCCTAAACCCTAAACCCTAAACCCCCCAGAGAAGGGTTCTTAAGGCAGCCAAAGGGGCCAGGAGTCGACCGCCAGGTAGCGGGGAAAACGAGGTAACACCAATGGTGAGACGCTGGCTGGCCTGGAGCTTAGGAGGTTTTTGGGGTTTAGGGTTTAGGGTTTAAGGTTTAGGGTTTAGGGTTTGGGGTTTGGGGTTTGGGGTTTGGGGTTTAGGGTTTAGGGTTTGGGGTTTGGGGTTTGGGGTTTGGGGTTTGGGGTTTAGGGTTTGGGGTTTAGGGTTTGGGGTTTGGGGTTTAGGGTTTGGGGTTCAGGGTGTGGGGTTTTGGGTTTAGGGTTTGGGGTGTGGGGTTTAGGGTTTGGGGTTTAGGGTTTGAGGTGTGTTACGTTCTGGGTTGCTCGCTAGGCTCCGGGGCCTCACCTTTTTTTTTTTATAACCGGCCCCTCTGCCCGGGTCGCTCGCAACATCGCGTGGCGGTAAGCCCACCCCAAGCCACCCGGCATATCTATTTTAGGGTTTAGTTCCTAAAGCCTTGTTTTTGCTTTTTCCAGCGGGGGCATGCTGTGTCCCTGCGCACGCTGTTTCTGCACCGTCCCGATCTGAGCCTCGCGGGGGCAAGGCTGCAAAGAGGTGAAGTTGTGGAAAACGCTGCCCCTAGGCTGTGAAAGGTCGGGGGGATAGCCCTTCATCATCAAAGTCGGGACGGGCTTGTTTGAAGGCGTTTGGCATCCCGCATCTGCCGTCACGGAAGGCGTCTGGCGTGTGTCTCACAGATTGGTTTGGGTTGCCGTAGGGGTACCGTTGCCCCGGGCCAGCGTCCCGACGTGCTTCTTTGAGGGCGTTTGGCATCCCTTGCCTGCGACCCTCGTTAGCCAGCACGGAAACCATCGACACAAAGCAATTTGGGTTACCGAAGGGGTAGCGCTGCCCCTCGACCGGGCCAGCGTCCCGATACGACTCTCCCTGGACCAAGACTAGGCTGTGAGAAGGTCGTGGGGGTGGCCCATTATTGGTTTGGGTTGCCGTAGGGGTACCGTTGCCCTTCGACTTCTTTGAAGGCGTTTGGCATCCCTTGCCAGCACGGAAACCATCGACGCAAAGCAGTTGGGGTTAGCGCAGCCCCTCGATCGGGCCAGCGTCCCGATACGACTCTCCCGTGACCAAGACTAGGCTGTGAAAAGGTCGTGGGGGTGGCTGATTGGTTTGGGTTACCGAAGGGGTAGCGCCGCCCCTCGATCGGGCCAGCGTCCCGACACGACTCTCCCTTGACCAAGACTCGGCTGTGAAAAGGTCGTGGGGGTGGCTGATTGGTTTGGGTTTCCGAAGGGGTAGCGCTGCCCCTGGACCGGGCCAGCGTCCCGATACGACTCTCGCCTCCCATGCCTCTGGAGGTTATCGCAAGCCTTCACAAAGGCTTCCGGGAACCTCCCAGAACCAGCGATTTCAGTACTAAAGATTCGCATTTTCATTGTGGGTCCAGGCCAATCCTGGGGTCCCCCTCATTGGGGGGCTTGGAGAAGCTTTGTTGTGAACACAAAAGAAATGGAGAGCCCAAAAAGTTCAAAAATCTGGCCTGGGAGAAGCATAGAAAGGCTCAGAAAATAGCCTGGGAGAAGCTCAAAGAAAAAACTAAACCCAGACATGGTTCGGAAGGAGCCCAGAAAAGGCTCAGGAATGGTCTCAGGAGGAGCCCAAAATGGCTCAAAAATGGTCTGGGGAGCCTAAAAGGCTCGAAACGGTCGGGGAGAAGCAAGCCAAGAAATGGTTTGAAAAAGGCTCAGACGGCGATCTGAGCCCGGCAACGGTCCTTGAGGGGGGCCCGGGTTGCACCAGCAAGTCCTTGGTGGGGGCCCAGGTTGCACGAGCAACGGTCCTTGGGGGGGGGCAGGTTGCACCAGCAACGGTCCTTGGGGGGGGGCCAGGTTGCACCAGCAAAAAGTCTTGGGTTTAGGGTCTTTACCTTTGACACTCAAAGGCTCGACCGCCTTGACGGCCAGTGTGGGCCTTACCTTGCCTTGGAGCGTCCAGCAGCCCCAGCTTTACCTGGGCTGCACGTTCAGTGCTCTCAGGTCGCTCGCGAAGCTCGGACGGCTTCGGGCTCTCAAGTGTTGGTAGCGAGCCCTCAGCAAAGACTTTAGGGTTTAGGGTTTAGGGATTACGGTGCTTTTTGCTGGGAGGTGTTGGGTGTCAACACATTCCCGACAAAATGGATCTTAGACTCTTGGAGCACCGCTGTGAGGGGAGGACTGGCGGGGCACCCCGTGATGCAGGGCTGTTGATGTGGATTTAGGGTTTGCGGCTTAGGTTTCTTGCCCTAAGCCCTAAAACCTAAACCCTAAACCCTAAGGCTTAGGGTCCTTGAGGACTTTAGGCTATGGCCTGAGCCTTAAGGCTTACACCCCCAAAACCCTTTACATCTTATCCTTAACCAAAAGACACACACACAGCAAATGCCAAAGACTGCATCTACATCTGGGTCCTGCGGACTCAGTCGTGCTCCAAAAGCCCTCAAGCCCCAAGACTACAACATTCCAGCAAAAAAACATGTAACGAAATAAAAATACTAACAATAATGTGTGACCTAGTCATGTAATTCCTAGTCACCAGGGCTACAGCTCCCTCCCGCCCCAACCCTCCCTGAAAAGGGAGAAAACTCGAACTCAAACCCGAAGCGCTAGGGTTTAGGGTTTAGGGTTGAGGCATTAGTAGGGCTTAGGAAACCAAAAGCCCTCAAGCCCTAGATTCTAAGCCTGCGCCCGAAACATACCCAAAGGCATGGAGCAGTGTGCCCAGAAATTGAGGATTCTTTAGTTTGTCGGATCGAATGATCCCCTAAACCCTCAACCCTAACCCTAGACCCTAAACCCTTTTTTGCATCCAGGCCTTGTAACGACTGCCGGCTACTTGAAACTAAGGGCCGAGCCAGCAAGCTAATAGCACTCGTGGCTATTAGGCTACTCTCTCAGCATAAGATACCCTAAACCCTTAACCCTGAAACCTAAACCCTAAACCCTAAATCCGAAACCCTAAACCCTAAACTGCAAGGGCTTAGGGGTGTGGGATCCTAAGCCCTGAGCCCTATGTGGCGCCTTTTGGAAGACCTCTGGATCGGAGAAGACGCGCTGGACCTGACAACTTGCCTAGACTGGGTTCTGCACCCCTTTTATGATTAGGGTTTAGGGTCTAGGGTCTAGGGTTTAGGGTTTAGGGTTTAGGGTTTCGGGTTTCGGGTTTGGGCTTTAGCGGTTTAGGGGTTTAGGGGTTTAGATCTAGAGCTGAAGAACCTGCAGCTCCTTGTCGCATGGGCATTTTCTAACACGGATGAAACTCCTTGCAGCCGTGCCGCGATGGCAGTGATGCTGGAAGAGTAGGCGCCCACCTGGTCATCGTTCAGCGCTAAGTGCCGTGGGGGTTTCCGAAATAAGGGTTTAGGGTTAGGGTTTAGGGTTTCGGGTTTAGGGTTTCGGGTTTAGGGTGTTAGGGTTTAGGATCTAGGGTTTAAATAGACCCCCAAATTGTTGGATTCCCTTACAAACAGGACCCCAGTAAGGTACCCCCAATTTCGGAAACCACCTCATGGGCATCCACGGCAAGCAACAACAGACGACTGGTGCAGACCCGTGAAAAAATCCTGAGGGTTGAGGGTTTAGGGTTTAGGCTTAGAGGGCCATATCGCACTCCGAGCCGCCAAACCCCAAAGACGTCTCTGGAAACGCTTCGTCCACGCGAGCATCTCCTGTCGCAGGGTATTTGGTGTTTAAGGTTTAGGATCTGGGGTTAAACCCTAACCCAGAATTCGATAAGAGCAACAGGAATTCTACAGTAGTGCCACAACTCCTTCAGACTGTTCAGGGTTTAGGGTTTCGGGGTTTAGGGCTGAAGCCCTGAACCCTAAACCCGATAGTGGCTTGGCTGGGAGATACCATCTAACGCGAGCAGCCCGTGCATAAGTCCATCTCTAGGCTTTGTGTGCCGGACAGACCCAAAGGGCCCATGTATCTATGTAGGGTTTTAGGTTTTAGGGTTTAGGGTTTAGGGCTCAGAAATTACCCTCAGGGCCTATGTATCTGTATGGTTTATACTTGGGCCTAAAAGGGGTTCCCATGATAGTAGCTTTAGGGCCCACGTGTATACTAGATAGGTACATGGCCCCCCCCCAAACCGAGAACCGAAAGGAAAAAGCAGCCTCAAAGCAGCATGTCGCACTCTCCTTCCGAATGCACTACGCCCCGAAGACCCAAAACACTTCCTGCAAGCAGCGCGCATCCCCCCTGAAGCCCAAATGCTGAAAGTGTAAACCCTGAAGCCCGAAAGCCCTAGCCCTAAGATCCTAAAGTGAACTGAAGACCCACAAGTCCAGAGCAGAGATCCAACTTCCAAAGCTTCCCGACAAACCATAGGAAGCCGAAACCCCATGAATCCAGTATGAACCCCAAACCCCATAAGCCCTGAGCCTTAAGCCCTGAGCCTTAAGCCCTGAGCCCTAAACCCTAAACCCTAAACCCTAAACCCTAAACCCTAAACCCTATTCCGGGGGCCGCGCCGGGAGCATCTGAACGATCTCCACATCTCCGGCCATCACGGCAGCCACGAAAGCACCGCAAGAGGTGCCGTGGAAGCCTTCGGTTCAAGTTCACAGTATGGGCCTTCCCCCTAAACCCCTGCGGCACCCCCCGACTGAATCCGTGTATACTACAAAATGCACCCCCCCCCCTTCCACCCTAAACCCTAGACCCCAGCCCCAAACCCTAAACACTTTCCCTAAACCCTAAACCCTAAACCCTAAACCCTAAACTCTAAACCCCTAAAAAATTATCCTGAAGGGAGGGCTCAACTCTCTTCTTGCTTCTCAGTCGCGGAGTTTCGGTGCCTAGGCAGCATCTCTGACAGGGTTTGGGGTTAAGGGTTTAGGGTGCGGGGCCCTAAACCCTAAACCCCTTTCACACCGTGATTCACACCTTCAGATTTCAATGTTCGGGGCTCCAGCCAGCAATTGCCCTTGACTCTCAAGGCTTTGCTTGCGCTGAAGCTCAGTTGCTCAACTTTTTAGGTCCTCCTGCACACCTTCACGCCTCAAGGATTTCTGATTCTCAATCAGGATGCATGCCCCCCGCTCCCCCCCCCCACCCTCCTCCCAAAAGAAAGATTGGACCAAACTCCTGAGCCTAAACCCTCAACCCTAAGCCCTGACTTATTGCACTGCAGCCATCTCGCCCCCCCCCCCCCCCCCCCCCGCCCCCCAAAACCAAACGAAGCCCGCGCTAAGCACCCCTTCATGCAGAAGGTATTCCTTAACAAAAACCCCTACAAATCAAGGGAGCCAAACTTGGGCCCGTAAGGATGTACCCCTAAGAGGTTCCCTTAATAATCCTCCTGACATGTCCCCCTAAACCCTAAAGCCTAAGCCTAAACCCTAAACCCTAATATTCCCCCAAAAGGATCCTTCGGAAGGGTCCCCAAACCCGTGGGTACCACCTTGGGGGCCAAGGCAAACATCCCTTGACTTGGGGGCTGAATACCCTAGCCCCAAAAAGGCAAACCTTTTGTTTGTAGTAGAATTAAATAGATAAATAATATATTATAATATATATATATAACTTGTTATGCAACCAAAAAGGTTGAAGGTTAACTACCAAGCCCCTAAGTTGAAAAAAACAACTACACACCCTGCAAACCGCTAAGGGTCATTGCTTGTTGGGATCCACTCCTCATTCCCAGCTGGGACTTGGGCATCCATGATTTTTTTCTCTAAATTCGTGTAGGGTTTAGGGTTTAAAGGCTTAGGGCTTAGGGCTTAGGGTTTAGAGTTTAGGGCTGAGGGCTAGGGCTTATGGTTGTTGATGCCACTTCATGTTGCACACCTGCTTCAGAACTTGCCGTGGTTCTTGTCCCTTCCGGCAGGTGCTTCTTGTGCAACCAAACAGCAGCAGCCATGGTAACCCTCAGCCTAAACCCTAAACCCTAAACCCTAAACCCTAAACCCTAAACCCTAAACCCTAAACCCTAAACCCTAAACCCTAAACCCTAAACCCTAAACCCTAAACCCTAAACCTTGTAAGGTTACCTGCAAAATCCCTTCCAAGACCTTGATGGGTTCCGGTGGATGGGTGAGGGTGCTGGGAGCCAGGGTTAGACTACCAGTCTAGACCCTCAACCCCCTGAACAAGGAATTGTCCTTGCCTGCCGTCTTAAGTTATGCTGGGATCCCTGAGGAATAGTCCCAAATCCTAAGTCTAAAGCCTGAGTCCTAAACCTCTAACCGGCGAAAACGGTTCTACTGGCTGTCAAGGCGCTATGTGCTTGTAGTTGGGGCACCGCCGAAGACAACAGGCAACGCCGCCTCTGCAAATCACATGTGGGGGGGGGGGGGGGATTTGGCCAAAGCCCAAAGCCCAAAGCCCAAAGCCCAAAGCCCAAAGCCCAAAGCCCAAAGCCCAAAGCCCAAAGCCCAAAGCCCAAAGCCCAAAGCCCAAAGCCCAAAGCCCAAAGCCCAAAGCCCAAAGCAAAAAAAACCTTAAAGAACCAAAACCCTGAAACCCCAAACTCTAACCCGAAACCCTGAAACCCTTTTTCGCAACCCACAGCCCAAAACCCTAAACCTAAGCTCTCTGGACCTAAACGCCGAAACTCGTCGGGTTTCTGAGGGTTTTGAGTCCGTGACGCGGGCTCCTTGGCTCCTTCAGGTACGTTCGATCATTCTGGGTTTAGGCCTTAGGATTTAGGATGTTTTCAAAGCATCGTCGGACCTGGCCGTTTAGGGGTCACTCTCTCCCTCACCACTCCACCACCCCGCTCCTCCTTAAACCCTAAAGCCCTAAACCCTAAAACCCTTAGACCATTAAACCCTTCAACTCTTAAACCCCTACACCTCGCTCCCGGACCTGTGTAGATCATGAGGTTTGCGCACGGGCCGAAGGTGATCGTGAAGTTCTCTGCATCAATGTCGGGGAAGTCCGGCGGTGTTGGCAGCACCTGGCAACCCCCTGAAGAGTTGAAAGCCTGCAGTCCCTGCGATCGTTGTTGGGTTTAGGGTTTAGGGTTTCGGGTTCAGGGAAAGTGGGGGTGGTGAAGTCGTGTTGCGGGCTCAACAGCAAGCGGCGCCCTGCCGACTGTGTCTACATCAGATCCCCCTAAATGCCTTAACTTCTATGCTGCATAGGTACCTTGAAACCTGCACCCTAAACCCGTAAGTATCTGGGCTCCTGTATTGGTACCCCAAACTGGACCTGCCCAATTTCGAGCAAACCCTGAGGCCAAAACCCCTGAGACCCTAAACCCTCAAACTGGTGGCATGCTCGGTTTGGGGTTGAGGGTGAAGTTTAGGGTTTCCTGGGCACTCCCTCAACCTCAAAGCTTGGGGTTAGGGTTTAGGGTTTAGGGTTTAGGGTCTAGAAATGGGGGGGTTTACGAATATAGTCTGGATTCTGCGCAGGACTAAACCTTCTAATTACCGTTCCCAGCACCACGTCGACATGCAAAACAACAGCGACAACAAATATCCATAGTAGGACTCCCTTAGCATAAGGACCCCAATATGGTAGAAGCCCCTACATAGATCCTGAAAGGTTTATGGGAAGGGCCCAGTTTTGGCAACGTGCCTCTTTCACGAGCTCCACAGGATCTGAGGCCGTACTCAGCGTCTCCCAAGAGAGGCGAGCGGACGGCCTGCAGCAACGACACCCTAAACCCTAAACCCTAAACCCTGAACCCTGAACCCTAAACCCTAAACTCGAGGTTGGTTCCACAGTAAGTTTCCGGCATGCATGCTGCCCAGTTCACAGCCTAGCACTGGAGGTTCAGAGGTACTTATAACCCCCAATTCCAACTGCACCTATAACCCCCCCAAGTCCTCTAAGCAGGTTTTAAGTAGACTTAAAGTTTGGGTTACAAGTGCTCATGAGCCTCCAAGCAGTCCAAGACATCTTTGCTCCAGGGTTTAGGGTTTAGGGTTTAGGGTTCGCTTGACTAAAGGGCCTGGCTCGGTGGATTGCAGTTTCTTTCCGAATGGAGGGGAACTGCCATATCCGAAACGGGCAGAGCCGGTGATGTGCGCTTCTGCACCCGTGTGTTTGAATACATACTTTTCACCATCCAGAACCCGCTTCGTCGTTGAGGTTTAGGGTTTAGGGTTTAGGGTTTAGTCAGGGTTTAGGGTTTAGGGTTTAGGGTTTAGGGCCCCTTTTACACGACTCCATATCGGGGTCTATATACAAGCTCGAGTCAAGGAGATCGAGGAGCTCAGCAGGAATAGCGGATCCCAGTCTAAGTTAAGGGCCCCCTTTAGGCTTGGTAACCATATTATACTAAGGGCACCCATTTAGTGGGTTGCTCACTTCATAAGGGAACGAAATGTTAAAAAAAAAATAATAAGAAAAAAAGAGAAAGGGGTACCACTGGGATGCTCAAAGATACCATTTGGAATCAAAAATGGATCAACGCTTCTCTGAATCTCGACTCCAGGGCCTGTCGGGTTGGAGGGCCACACTTCGGGCGAGCTAAACCCAAAACCCAAAACCCGAACCCTCAACCCTAACCCCACAAGGGACCCCAACTTTTAGAGCACTACCCATGCGCGCATGCCCCGGCCTTTCGAGCTTTCGTGTCGCGGGTCGCCCCTCCATGAAGAGTGAGAGAAGCCGGCGGAAGCTGAGGACCTCGCAGCGGTGACGAGGGAGAGTTTAGGGTTTAGGGTTTAGGGTTTAGGGTTTGGGGTCTAGGGTTTAGGGGGTTGAGGTGGGGTGTAGGGTTTAGGGTTTATGATTTAGGAAGGCTTGCAAAGATGCAAGTGGTCCTTAGAAGCAAGCCCCCGCTTACGACATTTTTCGGGACAACCCGGAATTCGCGTTTCCAGGACAGCCAGGGCATAGGGTTTAGGGTTTAGGGTTCAGGGTTTAGTGCTGATGTCCAAGATGGCGAAGAGCAGGAGCATGTTGCACAGAAACCGAGTCCTGCAGAAAAACTCTGCACCCTCTCCCCTAAAACCCGCTTTGCGCCAGGGCGAAACCCCTAAACCCTGAAGTCTGTACCCTAAACCCTAAACCCTAAGTTTTTTCAAGCTTGAGCCCCCGGGCCACAAAGGTCGCCACGACGCAACTGGCGAAAACAACCTTGCGTACCAGTTTAAAAGAAGGGGTTAGGGAGGTAGTTAGCCCTAAACCCTAAACCCGAAACCCTAAACCCTAAAACGAAATCAGGTAACCGACAATCCCTTAAAAGTGTTGTATTGGGGAGCTCTCAGGCCTTAAACTCCCTCATGGATCCAGCTGAACATGAACCATTGTCACGGCCTAGGTCGAAGAGACCCTCATTCGAGTTTAGGGTTTAAGGCTTGGGGTTTTAGGGTTTATGGTATAAGGTTTTAGGGTTTAAGATTCGCATACAACATGCAAAAGCCGTCAGCTCTTTATGATTATGAAGGGGCAGTATCTGATGCAAGAGGGTGCGGGCACCAGTCTACTCATTAGGGTTTAGGGGTTTAGGGTTGTTTTTTGTTTAGGGTTTAGGGTTTAGGGTTTTTGTTCGGGATGCTTTTAACCATCTGCCTAGCAGCCTCTCCCCGCTCTTCTGTCTCTTCTGCTATACCCTAAACCCTAAACCCTAAACCCTCTATACCGCAGCAGCATCCGAGTCCATAGTGCACTCCCGGATTTGGGCCCTTGAGTTTCGGCTTTTGGTTCGCTCTCTTGGGCTGCCAGAAGCCGCTGCTTTCATGAGTCCCCTAATACCCTGCTCTCTACTACCCCCCCCGCCGCCGCCCCCCGGGTTTTAGGGTTTAGGGCCAGTTTAGGGTTTAGGGTTTAGGGTCCCCCCCTCTAGTTTCCGCCCAAGAATAGCTTTAGTTAAGCTTCATTATCCCTCAATAGCCCCGCCTCTGTTGTAGTAGGGGAGCACATGGTCCTGTACCACACCAAACTACTACTCAGAAACCCTCGATCTCTCCCCCTCTCCAGCGGACTCAGCGTCAGCCGCGTGCTGTTGGGTTCAGAGCCGTCGAAAATATGCAGCTCCCTAAATAGGAGGCACATTGAAACTCTGGGTTGTGGTCTTTTGCAGTTTAAGGTTTAGGGCTTAGGCTTTAGGGTGGAAGGAGAAACGTTGCAAACGGCTCGTCCGACGTGAGGAAAGTACGGGTCAGAGGATGGCCTTAAGGTTAGGGTGGGGTAGTTGCATGGTTCCTTAGTATGGGGCCCGTAAAAGGGGCCCCCTTAATACCCCTTATACCCTACACAACCCAAGGGCCCATCCTTGAAAGAAAGTAAGGAACATATTAAGGGCCATGAAACTACCCTTAGATGATTTGAAAACACAGGTTCAATCAACTAGGACCCATCGTCCTGGCAGCCCAGCAACCATCTTATCATAAGAGTACCCTTTTTGGGGTTGGTTACTTTGTAGGGGAACCCTGAACCCTAAACCCTAAACCCTAAACCAAAAAAGGGGAGAAGGGCACCACGGGGCTACCAAGCAGTTTAGGGTTTCAGGGCTTGGTGAGGTCTTCGGGCTTCAGGTTGATGATTCTTCTAAGGGTAGTTACATGGTCCCTTAGTGTGGGCCCTTAGAAGGGGACCCCTTACCCTGTACAGATTCAGGGCCCATACTTCAGAACCCTTTAAGGGAGGTTCGGGACCAGCTTAAGGGCCCATGAAACTACCCTAAGGGCACAACTAGCCCTAAACCCTCAACCCTCAACCCTGAACCCTGAACCCTAAACCCTTTTGACCCTAAACCCTGAACCCTAAAGCCTAAACCCTAAACCCTAAACCCTAAACCCTAAACCCTAAACCCTGAGTCGGCACCAGGCACCCGGCTATGTGAAAGCACCAGAGCGCACATCGACCAAGTCGAGACCCCGGGAGGCAGTCTGAGGCCCAAGCAGCAAGAGAAGGATGCTTAGGGTTTAGGGTTTAGGGTTTAGGGTTTAGGGTTTAGGGTTTAGAGTTTAGGGTTTAGGGTTTGGGGTTTAGGGTTTGGGGTTTAGGGTTTGGGGTTGATCTCAATGGTGGTCCTGATTTTGCGCATACCCTGATGATCAGGCTCCGCACGATAATCGGAAGCTCGCAAAGGACAAAAATGTAGAGAGCCGGCGATGTCAAGGTTGATTACTCTGAGCTACAAGGAGCCTACTCTGCACAGGAGGCCTGCAGTAACCCCTGACAAGTACCTTGTAGAATTTCCGAAAAAGTGCGGAGAGGGGGATATGTGATGTAGATGGACCCACATGTGCGGGACCCGACTATGCGCCTAAGCCCATATTGCGAAATTGCAATACTCGGGCAGCGACGCGTGGCGCATGGTCTCATCCCTTAACCCTTTTGCCTAAACCTCAACCCTAAACCCTAAACCCTAAACCCTAAACCCTAAACCCTAAACCCTGGTAACCCTAGACCCTGAACCGCAAACCCTTCCGGCCCACTCACTGGGTCCACCTATCCTCGATTGCGGCCATGTCAGCAAGGGCAACGTTCTAGAGTTTCGACTGTTTGGAACCCCTACTTGGTAGCCCAGCAACCAGATAATCACAAGAGCACCTTTTTTCTGGGGTTGGTTACTTTATAAGGGAACCCAGAAACCAAAAAAAACGGTAAAGGGCACCACCGGGCTAGCAAACCTGTAAGGAGTTTAGGGTTCAGATGTTTAGACTGACAATCTTGCTTGGGCTTGCTCCTGGGAATGCATCCGTGAGATGCTGTGATAGAGTTTAGGGCTTGGGGTTTAGGGTTTCGGGTTTAGGAATTAGGGTTTAGGGTTTAGGGCTTGGGGTTTAGGGTGCCGCATAGACTCCTACACTCGACATCCTGAATCTTTAACCCCTCTATCCTTCGTCGGCTTGGGTTCAGGGTTCAGGGCTTGGGGGGGCTCCTGGCTGGTTCTTAATAGGGAATGCGGGGAATGAGGTACCTTATATTAATATAATCCCTTAAAGGGTACACATAGGGCCCTAATTCCCGCATTCCCTGCTAAGAACCGGGGGGCTTTGTGGCTCAATGGCCTTCACTCGAAGGTCTCGGCTCAGTGGTAGTGGTGGTGGGTGGCGCATCCTGCCACAAGCTCAATCCGGGGTACTCTTGGCTTGAGGCGCTCAAAGGCTTGCTAGTTCTTCGTAGCGAAGTCTTACTACACCCAAGAGTAACCGAGGCAAAAAGAAGGGTGCCAATTTTGGCTCCAAGGGGCTGATAAGGGAACCTAAACCCTAAAAAACGGAATACGAGCCTAGTCTGGGTCTCAGTAGCCCGAAACCAAGGGCCCGCCAAAGCCTTCCCCACCGTTGAGAGTCAGTACCCTAAAGACTCCCTTAGTGCGGCCCAATTCTGAAACTCCCTTGTAAGAGCTAGCAAGTGTAAGGTGAGGCTCGGTTTTGGAGATTCCTAACTCTAAAACCCTAAAACCCTACAACCCTAAAGCCCTAAAGCCCTAAACCCTAAACCCCCAAACCTATCCATTGGGGTCCTCGAAGAGAGTCGATGCAGAGAGGCTCTTGCCGTCAGAGGGACTCTCATCTGCATCCTGCAGTGCGTCGGGGGACTTCCGAAACAAGCGCGTGGGGAGTCAACAGGTTTAGGGTCTAAGGGGGTTTAGGGTTTAGGTTTTTTTTTGCCACCCGTCTAGCAATGCTCCACGGGGCAACTGAAGAGGGAATACTGTGTACAAACTCCAGAGCCCAAATTGACCAAATTTCTAGGTTCCACACCAACCCTAGCTCCCAGCCAGGATTCACCAACGGAGAAAGTTAACCTACACACTAAGATCTTCAAGGTATGCTCATGGTTGGTGTGTCTTGTTGTCCCCGGAACACTTCCAGCAGACCTGGCGCCCATCTGTTCAATTCAGCGCCTTGGCCTTCACCAGAAGCACCCCGGAACGAGGAAAATTAGTTCCCTAAGTCCATGCCGGGGGGAAGGTAGTATCGGGTATTACTAGGGTTTAGGGTTTAGGGTTTAGGGTTTAGGGTTTAGGGTTTAGGGTTTAGGGTTTAGGGTTTAGGGTTTAGGGTTTAGGGTTTAGGGTTTAGGGTTTAGGGTTTAGGGTCAACTGCTTTCGGAACAACCTCAAAGACCACCATCTGCTGAGGTCCTACGTGACTTGTACGGTGCCCTGTATCAACTTTCACCAACTGAACTTTCTGAAAACCAGTGCGAAAAATGCGGTCCGGGAGAGGCGTCTGTATCAAACTCGGGGATCCCTCCCCCAACCAATGGCCCATAGGGCTTCGAGTTCAGGGTTTAGGGTCTAGGGTTAGGGTTTAGGGTTTTAGGGTTTTTGTGTCTCTAGGGTGTTTAGGGTTTTCAGGCCTTTCCCTTAGGGTGTCCAAGGCCTGCGTGCTCTGCGAGCTCCATGAGGCGTCGGACAAGGACGGCTTGAGCTTCGCCTCCAACTCCTGGGCCTTCCACGCGACGGGAGGGTTCTTAAGAAGGGGGGGGGGGGGGGGGGAGGGAGGCCACCAAAGTTTGTAGGGTTCTTAAGGGAGGGTTTAGGGTTTAGGGTTTAGGGTTTAGGGTTTAGGGTTTAGGGTTTAGGGTTTAGGGTTTAGGGTTTAGGGTTTAGGGTTTAGGGTTTGGGGTTCAGGGTTTGGGGTTTGGGGTTTGGGGTTTGGGGTTCAAGGGTGACATGTGACCCAAGGTTCCCCCAATACTCCCTACTGCCTAAAGCTCCCGAAGCTCCCCTAAGGTTCCTCTGGTACCTACCACCCTTGAACGACCCTCCCTTAGAACTCTATAATAAAAAAGATCTAAACCTGAAACCCTAAAATCCTTGAACACAGGCTTAGGGTTTAGGGCCCAGGGTTTAGGGTTTAGGGTTTAGGGTCTAGGCGCCCCTGCATCCGAAACAGTCCCAAACCCTCATGCATGTCGGCAATGGAAGCTTTCAAAGGCGGCCTTGTTCATCTTGGCTGACATGATGGGCATGCGACGGCTCAGCTACAGCTTTGAGCCCGCGGCATCGAAAACGGCACTCATCTTTCATTCCGGGCATTCTAGGGACCTTCAACTGTTTGGTTCTGTGGATGTATATATATATATATCTACACGTAAAATGGAAATTGCCAGCCTGTGTAATCCTTAGATGAAGAGCTGAGCAGGGGCATATAAGGTTCCCAATTACCCAATTCCCGACAAGAGAACTGGCAAGACTACCAAAACCCTAAACCCCAAAGCCTAAAGCCTAAACCCTACACCCTAAACCCTCAACCCAAAACCCTAAACCCAAATACGGGGTCTGGACCCTGCCCTTTTACTTCTCTTGAGGAGTTTCAGGTTCACCCTGGCACCGTTTAGCACCACCACCTCCCCCCACCAAAGGAAACCCGTACATCCAAAATCCAAGATTATCTCCTGAGGACCTTTGATATGTGGGGGTTTCCGAAAATGGGGGGGATACCCTGGGCTCCTGATTTTCAGGTGATCCTTCAAAATTGGGGGTCCCTTATTTTCGTAAACCTCCATGTAGCAGCTTTCTAACAGCAACGACATCAGGGCCTTCAACTACACCTCGTGTCACCTGAGCCTTGGACTGTTAGGGCTTCAGGGGGTTGAGAGGGTTTAGGGTTTAGGGTTCAGGGTTCAGGGTTTAGGGTTCAGGGTTCAGGGTTCAGGGTTTAGGGTTTAGGGTTCTAGGGTTTGCTGAGGGTGTTCTGGTGCAGCGGATCCCACAGTGTTTCGTGTTTGTTGAGGTGTCAAGGATGTCCTTAGCAGATCTCACGCAGCAAGACTTGGCGTATACCTAGTTGTCGAGGTCCCTCGATACGTATCCTGAAGCACCAGAGACTGCAAGATCTCCGTTAGGTTTAGATTCGCGGCTTCTTTGCTTTCTGGTTCGGAAACGGGAATGCATATCACCCCTTAAAGGGCACCATAATCAATACAGGGGAAATTTAGGGAATTCTCCAGCTCCCTACTACGGAGAAGTGGAAAGCAAGGCGGTGGCCGTCTCTGCGTCGCTCCAGCGGGCCTTTTTGCCCCTGACGGCTGTGTGGCAAGGCACCTCCCCAAACCCAAGCCCTGAAATGCACCCCGGCCAGCTTCTTGTCTTACACGGAGAAATCCTCAGACGTTCCAATCTCAAGGTGGAGCCCTAGACCCTAAGAACCCGAAACCCCAAACCCTAATCTTACCGAAGCCACCTCAAACCCTACATGCCAAATCCGGACAGCCGCCTACTGCATGCGGAGTGCAATGCCTACGACTCGGGTTGGAACCCCATCGGCCCATCCCCCTTCCGCGCGCGGCGCTCAGCGAAGTCGATCTGGGCAGAGACCCTAAACTCAACCCCAAGTCCCAAACCCTATAGGTCCCAAACCCCCAACCCTAAATCCTAAACCCTAAACCATAACACCACAAAACCCTAAAACTCTAAAGTCCTAAAGCCCTAACACTCAAAACCCTAAGTGACAGCCTTGGGGTTGGTTGTTTAGGGTTTGGGGTTAAAGGTCCTTTAGTTGAGGTTCGGGGTTTCGGGTTTCGGATTTAGGGTTTAGGGTTTAGGGTTTAGGGTTTGGGGTTTGGGGTTTAGGGTGGGGTCTCGGATTTTTGCTCCGTGTCCCTGTGTCCTGGTTTGCTCAGGCCATGTTGTCAGCAATGAACCGTGCTTTTCAAATTTCTCTAAGCGGCAGAAATGCAGTCGAAATCCGCAAGCGTTCAAGTCAACACGGCTGAGGCTTCCGTTTTAGGGTTTCGGGTTTAGGGTTCAGATTAACTCAAACCCTAAACCCTAAACTGTAAACCCCTAAAGCCCTTACACCCAAAACTGGGGTTTGAGGACCTGCAGCCGGTCTAAGGCATGCGCTGGAGAGAGGAATGCTCAGAATGACCCAACCATCTAGGCGACCGTCAGCTCATATGGGGCTTGGGGTTTAGGGCTTTGTCTTTAGGGTTTAGGGTTAGGGCTTAGGGTTCAGTGTTTCTGTCGGGTTTTGGGTGTTAGGGTTCAGGGTCTTAGGGATAGGCTTTCACGCGCACCACCTCGAGCAGCGGTGCAACCCCGCAAAACAAAATCTGCAAGCCTTAGACTCAAACCCCGCAAGCTGCGTTTAAACCGTACACCCTGTAAGCCTTTTATGCTCAAACTCCAAACCCTGCAAGGCTTAAACCCTGAATGCCAACCCTGTCGTTCAGTTCGAGGCCTTGTTGGGGTTCATCCGCTCGTTGATCTTGTGAGCAGCCTAGGTAAGGGGGGGAGAGATTTTCGTGGGTTTGGGCAGATGGGATTTGGGGTTTATGGGCGTTATGGGGTTCCCAGGCAGCGTCAGTAAGCAGAATCACCCAGAGACCCTAAACGCTACGCTGCTACACGCTAAAATGCTAAATCCTAAACCCTACACCCTAAACCCTAAACACCCAGCTTCATAGTCACTTTAAGTGCGGGTTTAGGGCTTCGGGGCCTCTAGGTATCAGACATGCGTGGGTCAGGCAGTCCGGAAGTCCGGGCTACAGACTGCAGCCTCGCATATCACACTGGTTTAGGGTTTAGGGTTTAGGGTTTAGGGTTTAGGGTTTAGGGTTTAGGGTGACTTCCAACATCGCCGCCCGCAGTATTCAGGAGAGCGTTGCAAAGATAGAGCTCTCAAGGCACAGAAGTGCCCTCAGGGTTTGGGGTGTAGGGTTTAGGGCTTTAAAGTTTGTTCGTTCTTTGCTGATGCATCTTGGCCTGTGCCTACCTCGACAGGGTGCTAGGGATTCGGACTTTAACGTTGAGGGTGCTATAGGCCTCAGGGAGTTTGGTTTGGCTTCATTTAAAACCTTAAACACTAACCCTAAACCCACCCCCTAAACCCTAAACCCTAAACCCTAAACCCTAAACCCTAAACCCTGAACCCTGAACCCTAAACCCTAAACCCTAAACCCTAAGCCCACTTTTTTTAGATCTGGGCCTCTGCGTGGCCGGCTTTGTTCAACAGCGCTGCCTGGGTCTTCAACATTGCCTGTGGACAACAAGCGGGGCTGAAGGGCATTAGGTGTTCTTAGGGTTTAGGGTTTAGGGTTTAGGGGTTTAGGGTTTAGGGTTAGGGTTTAGGGTTTAGGGCTACATGGAGGCTCTGGGTTCTGGCTTCGGGAAACTTAAACGCAAGTTCCCATACTCAGGGTATGCCGGTATGCCCTATTACTTGCTATACAACCCTGGGTTGTCGAGTTCCTACAGGAAGGAAACTGCATGTCTTACTCTATAACATAACCAACCATCTTCTGATAATTTGGTTTAAGGCCGTGGAAGCGAACCCAGGTTGGGCGTTCGAAGCTCCCTGGCGCTATGGCTGCGCAGTGCAGACAGTCCAAGACCGAACCCCCTAAGCCCTAACCCTAAACCCTTCACCCAAGCAGAAGGACGAATTCTTCCAGAAGCAATCGAGAAAATGATATATGAATGCGGACATGGAGGCCGAAGAACCCTAAACCCTAAACCCTAAACCCTAAACCCTAAACCCTAAACCCTAAACCCTAAACCCTAAACCCTAAACCCCACCTAAGCCCTAAGCCCTTTTCTTTGCTACATGTGTATCGGCGGGTTGGTCAGGGTATAGGGTTTAGTTCAGGACGATTCCGGGCGGCATGGGCATGGATGGTTGCCCTGCTGGAGCCCAAGCCCTTCAGCCTTCGCACCATAGATAGGGTTCCCTTCGTAAGCCTAAGCCCTAAACCCTAAACCTTTAAACCCTAAACCCTAAACCCTAAACCTTAAACCCTAAACCCTAAACCTAAACCCTAAACCCTAAACCCTAAACCCTAAACCCTAAACCCTAAACCCTCAATCATGGGCTTTTCACGGGTTCGAGGTTTTTAGGGCTTAGACAACCTGGGCCCGAATTCCTGAACAGCGCCTGGTGCTTCATCTCTTCAGCTTTATCCTTGTTCATCCGCAACTTGCTGACCTCTGGAGGATTAGGGTTTAGGGTTTAGGGTTTAGGGCTTAGGGCTTAGGGCTTAGGGCTTCGAGCTTAGGGTTTTTTGCTAAGGGTTTAGGGTTTAGGGTTTAGGGTTTAGGGTTTAGGGTTTAGGGTTTAGGGTTTAGGGTTTAGGGTTTAGGGTTTAGGGTTTAGGGTTTAGGGTTTAGGGTTTGGAGAATGGTGCCCCGCACTCTTGAACCCGAAGCCCAGAAAGGGCTGAGGGTTGAGGGTTTCAATACAGGGTTTAGGGTTTAGGGTTTAGGGTTTAGGGTTTAGGGTTTCGGGTTTCGGGTTTCGGAACTTTAGACCAGGATCTCTCCCCAAAGACTGAAAAAACCTTACGGCATCCGAACTTGCTTTGACATCCTTTCCCCCCTCAGTTGGACTCAAAAGAGGTTTAGGGTTTGGAGGTTTGGGGTTGGGGGGTTTAGAGTTTGGGGTTCAGGAACCCTTGCTACCCTTGCCTGCCCCCCCACCCCCCCACCCCCCCACCCCCCCGACCCCCCCGACCCCGCTGACTCATCCCGCTTAACCCCCTTGTAACGAAGCGCATAACCCTGTACAGATCCTGTTATACACATTCCTTTCGAGGCCCGTTCTGCACTGGCATCACACTCTGAGCTGCAAAGCCAGAAGTAAACAAGCCTGATATCAACCCTCAACCACGGCCAAAAAACTGCAAACCTTGCTCTCCTGCCCTCCTAGCAGTCTTTCCTCAACCCCGTGAGCCCTGAGCCCTAAAAACACCCCTGTTGTAAAACCCCAGACACGCCCCGAAATAAGGCCCCAAACCCTAAACCCTAAACCCTAAACCCTAAACCCTAAACCCTAAACCCTAAACCCTAAACCCTAAACCCTAAACCCTAAACCCCGGAAGCTGCAAAGACCCCAGGGCCTCAGCGCCGATCATGTTCTCCTGCTTCTTTGCACGCAGGGCCATGACTTCGTCTCGCCGCGCCTGGCAGCTCGACTATTTGCTTAAGAAGCCCCCTCCCCCAACAAAGAAGATAATCATCTCTATATATATATATATAAAGAAATGAAATAAAAAAAATAAATAAATATTACCCTTGTAAGGGGTTCTTAAGGAAATAGTAGTTCTGGTTCAGAGGATTCAGGATTTCAGGACTTCTTGCCACCCGCCTCGCTGATCTGTCGACTTAGGAGTTAGGGCCCTAAGCCCTAAACCCTAAACCCTAAACCCTAAACCCTAAACCCTAAACCCTAAACCCTGGCTTCAGGATCTCGAGCTCCGATATTAGCTTTCGTCGCTTGGAGAGCTCCAGGGGCTCAGAGTGAGGGTGCTTTTATTTTTTTTTGTGGGTTTAGGGTTTAGGGTTTAGGGTTTAGGGTTTAGGGTTTAGGGTTTAGGGTTTAGGGCTTGGGGTGGGGGGGGGCGGGGGGGCGGGGGGGGGGTCCATTCTTGGGGTCCCACATTCGACCAATCCCCGAATATTCGTGGCATTTCGAGTCGGGAGTCGCCTAGCGATTGTATAGGCTTCGCCTGTGCAAGGAGGGAGGGGATCGATCTCATGCCAGGAAACGCACATCCGGAGCCTGCCCCCGAGAGACTCCCAACAGTCAGCTGCTACGCAGCTCGAGGCTGACCTTAGGGGCTGAATGCCCTAGCCCAAAAAAGGTTAACCTTTGATTCGTGATAAGACTCTATGCCACAACAAGATCAAAGGTGAACTACCCAGCTCCTAAGTGACTTTAGGGGTTCAGGGTTTAGGGGTTTAGGGTTTAGGGCTACCCGGGTTCAGGGTTGAGGGGTTTAGGGTTTAGGGTTTAGGGCTACCCGGGTTTCAGGGTTTAGGGTGATCATGCCATCGTGGGTGCGTGGCGCTTGGAGCCTTCTCGTCGTCGAAGGAGGCAAGCGAGCTCTGAAGCGCCTCTGCTGCTCTAGCTTGGTGAACCCTAAACCCTAAACCCTAAACCCTTTTTACGGCTAGGACTGCTGCACTGCCTGCCCGGGACCTTCTCACCCTAAAGCCTAAACCCTAAACCCTAAACCCTAAACCCTGAGCCCTAAGCCCTAAACCATAACAAAGTGTCTTAGGGGCTGGGTAGTTAACTTTTTCACCTTTTTGGTTGTATCGAATCCTATTACAAATAAAGGTTGTTTTTTTGGGCTAGGGCATTCAGCCCCTGAGGTGTAGTGCATGTTTTTGGTGCACCTAATTTTCCTCAATATAGAGACTTGGCATAAACTTCAAGACTGCATGTGGCCCGTTTTTGGAAGCCCTGCATTACAGGGGACCCAAGAAAGGCCAGAACTGCCCAGACGCGTATGAATCATTTGAATTGCCGCAAGAAGTCCAGTTGCCTCTAGTTGCGGAGGCCTCCTAAGCCCTATAAAGCCTATAAACCGTACAAACCGATCATAAACCCTAAACCCTAAACCCTAAACCCTAAACCCTAAACCCTAAACCCTAAACCTATAGATTGGGATGGGCAAAGTAAACCCGAAACCACAGCACATGGTAGCAGCCAAAGGGCGGTGTCGATGACCGCCTCAGCCTTTTGCTTTCTCCTGGTCGAGGGCTTAAGGTCTCAGGGTCAGTTTGGGGTTGTAGGGTTTAGTTTTTTTTTGCCATCATTGAACTTATCCTAAAGCCTAAAAACCCTTTTTAGACCCTAGATTCCTTCGCCATGCTTGGGGGCCCTTGATTGTGATAAATCTTCCCTAAGAATGTATCTGTTTATGGTTCATCTTGAATACGAAGAAGTCAGGTTCCCGCAGAAGGAACACAACTCTCAGGGTCCAAGCAAGCCAAGCCCTAAACCCCCCACGTAAAATTCCGAACTCCTGACTAAGAAAAATGAAGATGCACGATGTGCAGAATGGAATTAGAGAATCAAGTCAAGTACCTTGTATCCCCCTATGTGACCCCCTTGAAGATTTTGTTGTTGCTATTTCTTTAGGGTTTAGGGTTCAGGTTTTGTGCGGCCCCTAGTTCCCGACCGGTTAACCAGCAAGTCATTCGGGGGAGGGGTTCTTAGGGCCCCTAGGATTCTTAGGGCTCTTAGGGTTCTTAGGGCTCTTCTGGGTTCTTGTGGGTTCTTAGGGCCCTTAGGGTCCTTCTGGGTTGTTTGGGCTCGGGAGTGGGGGAGGGCCTCTTGTTGGAGGCCTGCTGCTCGAAAACTTGGATATTGTAGTACCTGTTCGGCAGTCGCAGTGAGCTCCCCACCCTACCAGCTACAGCATGTCCATGTATTCAGAGTTGGCCATAGTTAGTGCAGAAGGGGTCTGGTGATGTGGTGGCTCGCACGATGGGAAATCTGCAGCCTAAAGGGCAGAGTTCTGAAAAGCACAGAATATCATAAGCAAAGATGATGTCACTCTATTAACCCTTAACCCTGAACCCTGAACCCTTAACCCTTAACCCTAAACCCTAAACCCTAAACCCTAAACCCTAACCCCTAACCCCTAAACCCTAAACCCTAAACCCAAACCCTAAACCCACCCGGGGGCCATGTCCCGAAGCGATCGATTTTGGGCATACAGGGGTCAGGCTTCAAGGTCTCTCCTACTTCGGTTGCAGGAGGACTTGGGGCTTTTGCCTTGGAGTTTGGGCAAGGTTTGGCTTGGGGTTTGGTGTCTAGGCCCTAAACACTAAACCCTAAACCCTAAACCCTAAACCCTAAACCCTAAACCCTAAACCCTAAACCCTTAACAGGGTTTCTAGGGCTTGTAGGGTGCGTCTTGGAGGGTTTGCAGGGTTTGTAGGCTTTAAGCAGGGTTTGGATCGATGATCAGCAACTGTCGGGTCGGTAAGATGCCTAAACCCTAAACCCTTAACAGGGTTTCTAGGGCTTGTAGGGTGCGTCTTGGAGGGTTTGCAGGGTTTGTAGGCTTTAAGCAGGGTTAGGATCGATGATCAGCAACTGTCGGGTCGCTAAGATGCCTAAACCCTAAACCCTAAACCCTAAACCCGAAACCCCAAACCCTAAACCCTAAACCCTAAACCCCAAACCCCAAACCCTAAACCCGAGGTTGCATGGCTTCAATGGGGTCCTGACGGGCTCCAACCCTCCGAACCCTCCTCTTGCATCCAGGCCTCGTAGCGACTGCCGGGTATTTGAAACTACGGGCCGAGCCAGTAAGCTAACAGCACTCGTGGCTAGTAGCTCACTCTCTCAGCCCTCCTAACCCTCCAAACCCGGTAATTACCCTCCTAGAAAAACCCTCCTTAAATACCCTCCTGACCATGAACCCTAAACCAACCGGCTGGGCTGCTTCTTGGACGGCATCGTGGCGGTGTTGTAGTCCTCCACGTACTCCTCCCGAAAACTTGGCACCAGTGGCTTTCCATTTCTGCGGGTCTGATTTTCTGGTTTAGGGTTGAGGGTTGAGGGTTGAGGGTTGAGGGTATAGAGTTGAAGGAGAAGGGGTTTAGGGGTCTTTTTGGATAGAATGGGTAGCTTGGGCAGTGTACAACACGTACGTAGGGAGCATACGGTGGGTAAGGGACTGATGTTGGTAATCATTTAGGCCGTTAGACAGTAAGGACTGAAGGAAGAGCACCAAAACATATTCGTGACCCATTCCGTCATGCCCTACGAACCAGTCGTAGGCAAACGGCCCTAATCCAAAAGCGACATCCCGAGAATGTAACATCCTTTGGGCACTGAACTCTTGTAGGGTTCAAGGGTTCAGGGCCGTGGGCAGGGCCGTGGGTCTAAGCCGACCCAAAGGGCGCAAAGCAGCTAAGGGCCGTCCGTGCTGAAACTGCCAACGACAAGGGGCTCCAACATGAGCCCCGAAACCCTGAACCCAAAAGACACTCACCGCGGGGCCTTGAACAAATCTTTGAGCTGCATCCTGAGAAGAAGGTGCGGCGTTTGCTTTGAGTCTGCTTTTCTGACCCTACCCTAACCCGTAAACCGTAAACCGTAAACCGTAAACCGTAACCCTAAACCCTAAACCCTAAACCCTAAACCCTAAACCCTTGCAAGAACCCCTTCACCCTGGACCGTCTCAGCCCCTCACTGTCCCAGGATGTCCGTGTTGATCTTTCGGACCTCCTGTTCGCTTCGCGAGGTTGAATGCTTAGGGTTTAGGGTTTAGGGTTTAGGGTTTAGGGTTTGGGGTTTGGGGTTTAGGGTTTAATTAGGGTTTAGGGTTTAGGGTTAGGGTTCAGGAATTATAGGGTGAAAGGGTTTCAGGTTTAGGGATGATAGGGTTTAGGGTTCAGGGATTGTAGGGTGAAAGGGCTTAAGGTTTAGGGATTATAGGATTTAGGGTTTAGGGTTCATGAGCAAGTAGGTGTTTGCCTGCCGGGGTTTAAGGTTTAGGGCTTACTGGGGTAGGTTTGCTATGAACACTAAATGTTTATGGCCTTGTGTGGACTATATGGGGATTAAGGCTTAAGCGTAATAATAATGAAAGACAAATTCGAACCTACCCCTGTTTAGGGTTCACGAGTAAACAGGCTTCCAACAGCCTATCAATATGGATGCTTGGATAACTCACGCTAATGGCTGGCGGCTCAACACTTTCTCGATTCGAACCCTAGTAGATATGTTCAGATATACACACACATCACGATTCTTCAACCCGAACCTGGCGAACCTCCTAGGCCCTAAACCCTTCTGAACCTGGAAGCTGCTTCGTGCCAGGACACGAAACTACACTTCAGCCAGCAAAGACCTCACTGAACACCAGATGCAACCCGATACCCGAAACCCGAGGGGTGTGGGACCCTAAACCCTAAACCCTAAGCCCTACACCCTAAACCCTAAACCCTAAACCCTAAACCCTAAATAAAAGGTGTGGGACACCAGGGCTTTGGGGTTTTTAACTCGACTTTCATGCAGCTGGAGCCGGTCCGCTTCGCAAATGCACTCATCACAGGAACACTGTGCATGGAGAGCTCATAGGGGTTTTTAGGCGGGGGTAGGGTTTAGGGTTTAGGGTTTAGGGTTTAGGGTTTAGGCTTTAGGCTTTAGGGTTTAGGGTTTAGGGTTTAGGGTTTAGGGTTTAGGGTTTAGGGTTTAGGGTTTAGGGTTTAGGGTTCCGGGTCTAGGGTTTAGGGTTTGGGGTTTGGGGTTTGGGGTTTGGGGTTGAGGGTCTAGGGTCTATAGGGTGTAGGTTCAGAAGGTTTCGGCTCCATCTGGTATTCTCTCCAGCGCTGTGCTGTGGGCAAGAGATGAGGACCTTGTTGTGGGAGATTTGCATTTTTTAAAACTTCGCTCTGTGCAAGCCATGAACACCTCAAACACTGTAGGATGAACTCGTCTCCTGAATATTTTCAGCTCAGCTGTCCAGTACCTAGGGGTTTTAAAGGTTAACCTTTGGGATTATAAGGGGAATATATTAACCCAAAAAGGTTAAAGGTTACCTACTCTACTACTAAGTCAGGGATGTCATCGACACAAACCGCCGATCCGGGGTCGTGATCTGCATCTGCCGTGGAGGTTTCCAGAGGCAGATCTCTGACACCTTTCCACTTGGAACAGGCTGTTCGTGAGAAGAAGTACATACATACGTCTGCAGCGATCAAGATCGTGATCAGTAGAAGTGGCAGCCAGTTGCAGCAATCCGTAAGTGCGATAGACAGGGGCACAGGTAACCATATCAAAATGGAAATGAGCGTCTGAAGTTTGGTAAGAGCAAAGATGTGCAACCAGTTGTCGATACCTGCTGCAACTTTCCCTAGCTGAAAGGCCACATGCACTTGCAAAAGCAGGGCCGCCGGCAAACTCAGCCAGTTGGTAATGTCACGCAGCACCCACGTCCAGTGGCATCCGCTGCACTCATCACCAGGTCCAGAAACCTAGCTTGGCCTTTCAAACCTCTGAACATACTCCTGAATATCATCTTCATTTGCAAATATAACCTTCTCAAACCCAACGAGGGTTTAGGAGCTAGGGTTTAGGGCAACCCGGTAAGGGAAAACCAAAAGCAAAAACAACAAAAAAAACAAAAGCAAAAAAAAAAAAAACTACCCCAAGCGCCTACCCAGGAAACCCAGCGAGGGATGAGAATCGAGAGCCACGGGAAGCTGCAGGCCAGGCCCGACAGTCCTTGGCAAATTCCAAGGGTTTAGGGTTTCGGGTTTAGGGTTTGGGGTTTGGGGTTTGGGGTTTAGGGTTTAGGGTTTCGGGCTTAGGGCTTAGGGTTTAGGTTCAGCGTTTAGTAGGGGTCGAGGGTTCAGGGTAGTTTAGGGTCGAGGTTCAGATGTTAGGGTTGGTTGAGATTTGAAGTCGTCCTGCCAATTGAGGGCTTGCTTGGATCTACTTTAGAAGGTTTGAGGGATTGGGTTAGGCAGTGTTTCGGTTTTCCGGGATTCTGAGTGGAGTTCTGTGGGAATATTCTAGACTAGAAGGCATTTCTGAGGAAATCCCATGACATGCTAGGCAAATCCCACCGAAGGCAACAAAACAAAACAAAACACTCCCAAAACAAGCTAAAAAAGCTATGCATTTCCAAGTTTTCGGCCCGTTGAGATCCCATGACATGCTCGAAAAATCCTAGAACAAGCTAAACCAACTAAGAACTTCCGAAAGTTTCGGGCCCAGGAGTGAAAAAAAGGTACAAAATCTGGGGGAAGGTTTCTCTTCCCCGGTGCACCTGCCTTTCTCCTACTTGGCATGTTTTGAGCCTGTTGGCATCACGGCAAGCAGCACCCAAGGAGCCACATTGAGCTATGTTCAGCGAAGGATTTCACTCGGACTGTTTAGGTCCTTTGATGGGGCCCCGGCTGTGAGCGCAGCTTCAGACAAGCAAGCTATATGCGCATTTGAGGCTTAGGGTTTTGTAAGGGAATCTTCCCCCCCCCCCCCCTCCTTATAGTGACCTTCCCAGCCAGGGCTGGAAAGGCAAACTCACAACTTCAGCTCAGGACGAACCCGTGTTCTGCAACCAAGATGCCCAACAGATACGCGAACAGTGCATTGTTCCTCATTCTCGGCACAACTTCTTCACTTAGCACTTCACGGGCTGCCCGGTTGAAGGCGCGCAGGTGGCTGTCATCGTTCGGAGATGAGCCAGAGTTTCCATACCACTTTGCCAGGACATCATAGATGAGCCTGCGATCACATGGTATCTCTGTGCCATCCGGTAGCTCATGGTTGACAGAGCAGCAGTAGCAGTCAGCTTTTTGGACTTCAAACGACTGCACCTGCATAGGGAGCTCAGCCACGTCTTTCATCATCACCATCCAGAGGAGAAGAAAAGCTGGCTTCAGTGTCAAAGATATGGACAAGTGAGCACCCACAAGGGACATGAAGCCTCCTAGAGGGAGTTGGGTTTGGCCCATTCTGGCGAAGGTAACCATGGCAGTGATGCTTTGTAGGATCAGCCAGACCAAGTAATTCATGCCAAAAAACACCGCCATTTGCCTTGCCAGCAACCGTATGCCGTATTATCTTAAGGCTTTAATAAGGGTACCCTTGTTGGGGCCGCTTGCTGTTACAAGGGGGCCTAGAACCCAAAAAGGGCAAAAGGGTACCACACAGCTACCAAGTTGCACGGGGAGTACAGTCACCTTCTTCGTCCGGTGCTCTTGACGCAGAAAGGTAGCCATCCTCATGCTTGACACACACACACGCACCCACACAGAGCAGAGGTGATTCAAAAGCTCGGCCAACCCTCAAAGCCAAAGCCCTCAAACCCTAACCCCCCCACCCCCCCCCCCCCCAAAAAAAAAAAAAAAAAATAATAAAAAACAATTTAAAAAAAAAAACAAACAAAAAAACAAAAGATAGAGAGAGAGAGAGATAGAGGGATCGAGAGAGAGAGAGAGAGAGAGATAGAGAGAGGGCAAGGACTCAAGGATTTGAATGCCCAGTCTCTCATAGAGGCACCACAACCTTGGTAGCCCAAGTAACCATATTATACTAAGGGCACCCTTAGCTTTGGTTGGTTACTGTATAAGGGAACCCGTGAACCCAAAAAAAAGGGGTAACAGGGTACCACTGGGCTGCCAAGCAACCTACTAAAGTAGCTGGAGGACCAGAGGATCACGAGGTCATGGGAGCGATCCAGAAATGAGGCCAAGCCATAGATGGACTTGAGCTTCACTTCCTTACTCGCTTAGGGTTTAGGGTTTAGGGTTTAGGGTTTAGGGTTTAGGGTTTAGGGTTTAGGGTTTAGAGTTTAGGGTTTGGGGTTTAGGGTTTGGGGTTTAGGGTCTTTCTCAGTAGGGAATTAGGGCACAGCACCTTCTGTCCCTCCACGTAAGACCTCCTAAAACCTTCTAAGGGACTACGACTACACTAAACCCTAAACCCTCTTCTAAGAACTGGTAAGATGCCTTCCGATCCTGGGAGATGCAAACCTTGTCAAGGAAGACCATGACGGGCCTTCTTCCCACAAGGATCCTGAAGCGCTGCCAGTAGTTCGGGTTTAGGGTTTAGGGTTTAGGGTTTAGGGTTTAGGGTTTAGGGTTTAGGGTTTAGGGTTTAGGGTTTAGTGCGTAAGCTCCGCCAGGTGAAGATGCACATGGCCCCTGCGCAAGGATGACACGCGTGTATCTGAGGCTGTTTTCTGTTGCTCAAAAAGAAGTTCGAGGCCTCTGTGGGGGGGGGGGGTTTAGTTTGGGTCCCAGGGGCTTAAGCTACCTTCTTTAGAGAGATTCTGGGTGGTGCATTAAGCAAAACCACCAACTTAAGTTGCGATCTACCGGATTTTGACACCCTATTTACGTAGGTTATCAGCCGTAGCCTCTTGCTACGGTTGGGCTAAGGGACCTAGTGGGGATTTTGGGCTAGGGGCTGTTAAGCTAACGGGCAAGGGTTGCGAAAGTCGTAGACGAGAGCCTGTGTCCACAGCCATGGATCCCTTGATGAGAAAACGTGAGTCAGCAAGTCCCTCGGGGGGTCCAACACAGGACCCGGGAGATGCAGATGCTGCGTATGAAACAGCCTTGAGTCAAGCTTTGCATTGTAATGATGAAGCAGATTCCGAAAGAAGGGTGCAAGAAGCAGCCCTGACCGATTCGAGGAGTCCAAAGGAAGAAGCACCAGTGGAAGGGCTCGTTGCCAGTCCGTTCCATTCCGACAAAGTGCATGCTGAGGTGGAGTTGTTGCGGAATAGGCCAGCTACGTTAGATGGAGACGCGCAGCGTATCTCAGAGATCAACGAAACTGGTCTTGGCGACAGGATTTCCGGGGCATGTACAGGTGAGCCACAGTATTTTGCGGACGAAGGTTCAAGGGAAGCTACAGTGCGTGTGGCGCGGCTTGAGGGGTTTCCTGAGGGACAATCGGGCAGCGCAGCGCTTGCTGGAGAGATCCAGGCCGGCAGGAGGGACGACGCTGAACCGTTGGCTGCGGGATACGGAGTAGAGCGTGTTAGGCCCCACCCGTGTTCTGAAGGTCAAAGTGGGCTTAGTCCGGAACTGAGGAGTCCTGGACGTTGGAAGGGTGGTTTCCCTCAGCGGCTGGAAGAGGCGTATCAGATGAGACCCTTCCCAGGGGATAGCAGGGAACTGGTTCCAGCAATCGCCGACGGAACGTCTCGGTTGGAAGCGCTACTCTTGCAAGTGATGGAAGAGAATAGATCCTTGCGAATGCGCGTGGACCAGATGGAGACCCAATCGAGTTGGCATAGCGGACGAACACAGGCCACACCGCCTGAGCTGGAAGCACATATGAGTTCGCCGGTTTCACTGATGAGCAGTAGTGTAGGAGCTTCAAGGCCCACGGAAAGTAGGTCTGCTGGCATTCCGCCATTGACCCGGGGAGGGCCCCAGACTTTCAGTCCTCCACAGGCCCAGGGCGGACCTCAAGCTCCAATGTAGGTAGGTGGGGTTCAGAAAGGTATGGTGGTCCAGGGTGGGTCATTGGTGTCCGGGGACTTGGGGTCTCGGGAGTTGGTGCACTATCAGGGAAGACAAGCTGGGCTTCATCGAGAGGGCCATGAACCGCGTGAGCCATCCATGGAGTTTGACAGACGTGTTTTGGATCCAGTGCTTATGCCACCTGTCCCTAAACCAATCCTTCTGCCAGTTGAGCCGCCTGCCAGGTTGAACTCCACGGGTTTTACGGCAAAGGTTCTGGGTGTGTATGGGATGGAGTACGGGGGTGTACCGGGGTATGAGGGTGAGTCGGTTCACAATCAGGGTTTTCACACTCCTAGAGGTTGCGGTTCAGGGAATTGGGGGGTGGATTGCCAAGGGTATCCGGTATCTCCAGGAGGTACTGTGATTCGACCTCCGCCGATTCCACCGCCTCGGGAAGCTTGCCGGTCGCTTGCAGAAGCTGCAGTTCCAGGGGTTGGTGATGCTAGGATGCAAGCGCCAAATACTGGGGTGATAGGCAGCAGCGTGGGCGAGAGACCGGAAGAGCCGGCGAAATACATTTCGGAGCTGCCCAAGTTACCTGCGTTGGATGTGAGTACTTCTGCGGTTGCCTGTGGCAATTGGATGGCGCAGCTTAGGCAGGTGTTTGCCGGGTTGAGTCCTAGTGCGTTGGTCTGGTATCAAGCAGTGGAGATGGCAGCTACGAAGTGTTACCAGCGATGGCTGGTTGCTGATCCTCTGGATAGACTCAGCCTAGACCCAGGTGGAGTCGTCGCTGTGTTTGATGAGGTGAAGTTTCAGAGGGTGGAGTCTAGGGCTGTAAGCCTTATGTTGGCAGCTATTCCACAGAGTCTGAGGGACGAGGCGGTGTCGAACAGGTGGTTGACTACTGCTTCGTTGTTGTTCAGGGTACAGTGCGTCTACCAACCGGGTGGGTCATCCGAAAGATCCACGTTGCTGCGTCAGCTTACTTTGCCGGAGACTGTTTCTACAGTCACAACTGCGGTAGCAATGCTGCGGAAGTGGCAGCAGCATTTCTACAGGGTTCGGGAGCTGGGAGCTTCTATGCCAGATCCGTCGCTGTTGTTGGCAGGAGTTGATAAAGCAACTGCAGGACTGCTGGGGCAGCACCCGGCGTTGGGTTTTCGGGTGAACGCATTTCGGCATAGGGTGGCGTTGGATTACAATCCTACGGTTCCTACGGTGGTTCAGTTGGTAAGGTTAATCCAAGCCGAGTGTGAAGCGCTTGCGTTGGGCCAAGAGGGCCAGGTGCCCGATAAGAAAGCTAGGGCTGCAGCGGCCAGGGCGGAGGCTCAGAATGAAGGCTCAGTGCCCAAGGCACCAGCAGTGCCTAAGGGCGGGGAGCTCTCAGGAAATCCGGGGGTCAAGGCCCTTGAGGGAGGAAAGGGTGAGAAGGGGAAAGGAAAGGGCAAAGGAAAGTTTGAGGCCGGGGAGCCTAAACCATGCTTTAGCTTTGATGAAGGGAAGGGATGTAAGTTCGGTGACTCTTGCAGGTTTAGGCATGACCGAGTGCAGGCTCGGAAGTCGAAGCGTTGCCTGGCGTGTGGTCAAGAAGGTCATTTTCGCCCTGACTGCCCCATTGTAGCCCCTGCGAATAGGCAGGTGGTTACCCCGGATCCTTCCTCCCTTAAGGCTGGTGCCAAGCAAGGGTCCCCCAAGGCCAAGGTAACCCCACAAGCTAAGGGTATCTCTGAGGATAATTCAGCAACGGGGCAAAGGACTGAGGGCTCGTCTGGTTCTGTAGGAACGGGGAATGGGCAATCGTCAGCACAGGAAGCTTTGTTTGCGGAAGCCGCGAAGCTGCTGAAGGGAGTTTCGCTCAAGCCTTTGCAGGTTCCAAGTGAAGGGGTGCTCAGCGGGTTTGGTATTGATCGGGGTTGGCTTATGAGTGCTGTTGCCAATGCTTCGGATCCTCTCTATGCTGTAGTTGACAGTGGAGCTACGAATGCACTGCGACCTGCAGATCCGGGTGAGGTGGCAGAGTCCCAAGTCATCAGGGTTGATCTGGCTAGTGGCGGTACGCAGTTGCACATAAACAAGCATGGGACTCTGCTGAGCGAAGCAGCATGTCAAGTCATTATTCCTGCAGGGTACTTGGTTCAGCTAGGCTTCTCCATTGTGTGGGGAAAGAAGGGTTGCACCATTCGGCGTAAGGGAAGGATTCCATTGGAGGTAACGGTGGTGAAGGGTTGTCCCCTCATTGACAGGGAGATTGGGCTCCAGTTGCTTCGGGAATATGAGCAGTTAAGGGAACCGGGTTTGGGGGTCTCTGTGAGAAGTGTGGGTCTCGACGAGGGGCTACGGTGCCGCGTTCTAGACTTCGTTCATGGCTGGCCTTTCAGGTTGCTACAGGGTCTCTTTCTCGGGTGAATCAACTGGTCTGGCTGCGTAGTATGTTCCCTGATGTGCCGATAGGAGTCCTTAACCAAGTTGCAGGGGATGACGCCTTGCCGGGCACCTTGGATCCAGAAGGAACTCCATGGAATCATCGTCGCCGGCGGAGTATCTTGAAGGCTAAGCCAGGTGAGGTGCTCATACATCTGTTTGCAGGACAGCAGAAGTGGCGGGTCCCTGGCATCTTGGTTGAAGTTGAGAAGGCCCGTGGCTCCAATCTGCTAGCTAAGAACGTGTGGCAACACTTGTTGGTGTGGGCATGTAGTGGGGTTGTCGGGGGGGTCATAGGAGGGCCTCGATGTCGTACTTGTGAGGGCTCGGGACGGTGGGGTTTACCCGGCCTTCCAGGAAATCTAGCTGGGCTGGTTACTGAGGATAATATCCTTTGGCTAAGGTGCTTGTTCCTGTACGCAGTGGCCCAAGCGGCAGCGGATGGTCCCCCAAATCCCAGTGAAGGGTTGGCAGATGCAGGGTTGCTTGAGGGCTGTTCAGTATTCCCGGATGGGATCACAGATGCGGTAGATTTGGCGAAGTGGGCCTTGAAAAGAGCCGCAGCGAATTTGCATACAAGGGAGACTGGTGGATTCGGAACTCAGATCGGTGGGCGTCGCGTCCTGTTCGGATGGGAGCATCCACGTGATCCTGAGGAATATCTTGAAGGGGAGCAAGTGCCTGAGGGGGGTTGGACATCCTTTTGCGCGTTTCCTGAGTGGAGCTACTTTCGGGACATGTTTGGGGTTTATGTTGCCCACTTTGACCAGGGGAAGCTTGGGCACGCTAGACCTAAGACGACTACGTTTGCGACAACTTCGTGGTGGCTCTATGAGAATTTGGATCAGCACTTTCTGACCCCGTTGCAAAGGGCGGAGTTTGGGAAGGGGCCGATTCTTCCTCAGTCTCGACTTAAAGAGGTACCGTACTGGGCATCTTGGGCTCCAGGGCTTAGCCATATGGTGAGGTGTGCTTGGGGTCTCTGGTTCAGGGAACAGGAGAAGCAATCTGACGTAGAAGAGCGTCGCGTCTTTCTAGCTCGGCTCACAGAGGCGGAGCGGATTCAACGGCATGAGCGGAACGATCATGTGCCTTTTAGACGCGGGTGTCCGGTCTGCTTGGGAGCTCAAGCGCGCCAACGCTCGCATTGGGCTTCCTGCACCAACGTCCACTCCTTGTCATGTGATATAGCAGGGCCGTTTAAGAATGGACGCAGCTATGATCCGACTGCATCTGGGAGGGATCGGGGAGGAGGGTATCGCTACTTTCTGGCTTTTGCCTTTACTGTTCCAATCTTTCCGGTAGGTGCAGGGGTTGGGCTGATCGAAGACCCTGCACGGATGGCTTCGGTGTACTTAGACCCAGAGGGGAGTGATGGCGTTGGGGGTGAGGACCTTCCTGGGTTGCTGCCGGTTTTCAGTCTCGGGTCTGAGTCGGGGTTAAAGGGGGCACCAGTAGTTGACAAGGTTACGCATCGCATACGTGAAAAAGGTCCTGAGCCTGCAGATGTACCGGATCCTCAGGGTGACGTTCCTCCTGCTGTACCAACTCGCACTTTGTTTATGGGGGTTCCGCTGCGTACCAAGAAGGCCAAAGAAGTACTTCCTGCGGTGCAAGCTGTAGTCAACAAGTTAGAAGCCTTTGGGTTTCCTGTGCACAGATACCATGCAGATCGGGCGCAGGAACTTAAATCCAAGGCTCTAGTCAGCTGGTGTCGTGATCGTGGCATTCACCCTACTTGGACGCCTGGGGAGTCTCCTGCAGGCAACAAGGCCGAACTGGCGGTGCAGCAATTAAAGGGGCTTACCCGCAAGTTGTTGCATGTGGCAGGGTTGGATTCGGATTTTTGGCCGTTAGCGCTGCTTCATGCTAGTCGCCGCCATTGGGTCGCTCTTTGTCAGGACTTAGGAATTGTTCAGCCGGTCTTGCTACCATTTGGGTTGGAGCTACTGGCTCGTCAAAGGGCTCGATCGGGGTATGAGTCGCACTGGCGTTCGCGCACTGTAAAGGGGGTGTACTTGGGACATGCCCCGGATACACCGGGTGGGCATTTGGTCTTGGTCACTGAGGAAGCCGGTGATCGTAAAGTGTTGCTAACCAACTCCGTGTATCCTTTGAGTCCTCGGCAGGTGGATCCTGCCAAGCCTCGTTTTCGTTTGCGCGACAAAACGACTCCGCATTTGGTAAAAACTTTAGTCTTCGCGGATAGCCTCTCTCTGGCTCCGCCGGTGTCTGCCAGGGATGTGGCCAGGTTGGCACCTGGGGGGGAGTGGGATCAAAATGATTGGGAGTTCGATGGATCCGAGTGCGATTTGGACTCAGTGTCAGATTCGGGGGAGAGGCATTTGAAGGATCAAGGCGAGAATCCGGGTCGGGAATTTCGAGATCTCTGGTCGGAAACGATGGGAATGTTGAAAACCTGGGACTCCGAAGAGGAACAGCGACCGTTGCTTGGGAAGGGTGTTAAGGAAAGCTCAGAGGTTACTGTGATGCCTGGGGAGTTTCTTAGCACCTGCCAAGCAGAAGGGCGCTATGATTTCGCGAGCTGCCTGAAGGTACTGCGTGAGTGTGTAAATGGGTTTCCACGTCCTAGGAGACCGGGCCTAGAAGGGGATAGGGCGTATGCAATCCTGGGTTTGTACTCGCATGGAGGAATGATTGGGGTAACAAGTTTTGCTCGGAAGAATCCAGAACTCACTCAGTACCTGAATGGCTTTGTGGAGCGTCATTTTCCGGGCGGGAATTGGACGACGTTGTATCTGGCCCGCAACACGATTGCTTCTATCCATAAAGACTCTCGAAACTTTAAGAGGTTGCCTGCGTGGATTGTTGCCCTAGGGAGTTTTCAGGGTGGAGGTCTTTGGGTTGGCAGTGCCGATGGAAAGGGTTCCATTCTGAAAAGGCTGCCAGATGGTAGTGTGAAGTCAGGGCATGTGTTGGACATCCATGAAAGACCTCAGTTGTTCGACAGCCACATGTGGCATGAGCCTTGGGTAGGGACGGATCGTTGGGTACTTGTTGCCTATGTTCCGGGAAGACTTGAGGCTCTCGGTTCCGAGCAGCGTCAAGCTTTGGTTGAGCTGGGTTTCTCGGTAAAGGGCCTGTATGGCTTGGGTACCGGGGAGGTATCGGTTTCTCAGTGTAAGGCGAGCGTCTCATCTGAAGCTTGCGACGAGGGGCAAGATGCTGTCAGTGGGCCGGCCTGCTCAGAGTTTGCGAGTTCGTGGGAGGTTGAGCTTCCGTGTGAAATTCTGGACCCGGGGCAGTTTGAGCAAGCAGTGTCATTGCATCATCGGTATGTAGAGTACTGCTCACGAATTGCCGGGGAACTTGATAGGGCAGTTGAATGGGGCTGCGGGGGTCAGGTTTCCAAGTTGTTGAGGGTTGCGCGCTTGGAGTGTGGATGGTTTGAAGGGGTACTCAAAAGATGGAGCCCAGTCGAAGAAGTGCACACAAGCCTCAAGGGGTTAACCACGGACATTCCACTAGGGGAGCAGGAACTAGAGGCAGCAGAAGTGTTCTTGCAGACTAGGACTGTGAGTCTGGATGAGGCGCGTAAAGAGTTGGAGAAATGGAAAGGCCCAGGCCAAGACGAAGTAACAGCGTTAGAGGAGACAACTGGGGCTGTAGAGCGTGTCACGGTTGAGCAGGTTGAAGAGTGGATTCGGGCTGGTTACAAGGTTATGCAGGTGCCTGGAAAGGCGGTGCTGACGAGAAAAGCTGGAGTAGGTAGGCGCCGGCTACGGGCAGTGTGCTGTGGAAACTATTTGCCAGCGGAGTCCTTAGGTCTTGCCAAGTCTGATTTGTACGCCGGAGGAGTAGAAGCGCTCACCGTGCGAGTCGTGCTGGTCTATGTAGCGTCACGTCCTGACTGGTGTGGATGCATACTGGATGTGAAATGCGCGTTTCTATATGCTCCAGCGAGATCGATTCAGGAAGATGCTGAGAAGCAAACCATAATAGTGGTGCGTCCACCGTATCTGCTTGTCCAGCTTGGGCTGTTAGGTCCTCAGCACAGATGGAAAATCATTCGCGCGCTGTACGGCTTGCAAACCAGTCCAAAGGACTGGGCTTTGTATCGAGATCAGGAGCTAAAGGGCCTGGAGGTTTCTTTTGAGGATGAGGTGCTGACCCTATTCCAAGGAATTTCAGACGACAGTCTGTGGTTTGCAAAGAATGCAACAGGGGAGGTCAGAGCTCTGGTGGTGGTATATGTAGACGACATTGGTCTGTTTGGGCCTCGGTTGGTGCTTAGGGCGCTGGTTGATAAATTGAGGGAAAAGTGGAACACCTCGGAGCCAGTGTGGTCAAGTGACGAGACCCTCCTGAATTTCTGCGGCGTTGAGTTGCAGCAGCTCAAAATGGGCTGGAGGCTCACGCAACGGGCGTACCTTCAGGAGTTGCTTCAAAGGTATGAGGTCGAATCCACGGCAAGCGTGCCCATCGCTCGGTGGACCCTCCGGATGAGGATTGTGGTATCTCTGATGTACGTAGGGCACAGGGCATCGTTGGTGCTTTGTTATGGGCTATGACTAGATCTAGACCAGACCTTATGTTCGCTATTTCGAAGATGAGTCAGTATGCTACCAAAGCACCAAAGAAGGTTTTTGAAACTGGTCTTCAAGTTTTGGCTTATGTGCGTCAAACCCTGGATCTGGGATTGGAGTTTCCGATTGACGTTGGGCCTACATTTGGGAGTCACGGCCAGTTATCACTGCCTCGGAACAAGGGCGTGCTGGAGGTGTATTCGGACAGTTCGCATGCTCCTCAGGGAGGCCGCTCAATGCAATCTACCGTCCTAATGTGGCGTGGCGGATGCATCCTCTGGGAAGCTTCCCGGCAAGCGTTTACGACCTTGTCATCTGCTGAGTCGGAGCTAGTATCGATGATCCACTCGATTCAAGCAGGAGAATCGGTGCAGCCCATCATCGAGGAATTGACGGAGGAAGACACCTTGCTGTCTCTTCAGGGAGACAATGCAGCATCAGTGCGTGCGTTTGAGCCAGCCGGAGGTGGATGGCGGAATCGCCATCTACGGATGCGTGCAGCGGCAGCGAGGGAGCGGGTTGCAGCAGGGGCTCTTGTGGTTCAACATATTGCTGGGGAATATCAAGTTGCTGATTTAGGTACCAAGCCGCTGGGAGGTAGTAGGATCACGGCATTGCTTTCCTTGGCAAATGTGAGGGAGGGATCCATGTCAAAAGGTATGCGGGATGGTTTCAACACTTCAGCTCGAGCACTGAGAAGGGTGCGGGCATGCGCCTCCCAGCCAGAATGGCTTAGTTGTCCCACGGCAGCCTTGGTATTGACCATGCTAGCAATTGTGCAGCCGACCAGAGCTCAACCCATGTATCAAGAAGAGAAATGGGGTTGGGTGTGGATTGTCGCTTTTGGGTTGGTGATGTTGGCTGCGGTGATTTGGTATGGGGGCTTGGGGCTAGCGGTTCCTGGTTCCTTGGAAGCTCGGGGGCAAGTTTGCGAGGAATCGGAGTCGGGGTCCGAGGCGCCAGAGCCGAATGGAAGCTTGAGGGAGTCGTGTGCATATGAGCCACAGGGACTTGATGATTCCTTGGAAATGCCAGGGACATGTGCTGAGATTGGGGGGAGTTGTGGGAGCAACGAACTTCCCACAGGAGGCTTGAGGCCCGTAGGAACTGTTTTTCAGGGGCAGGCTTGCGGTTCCCAGGATGGGGGGAGTTGGCTAGATGGTAGGGCTTTATCTGCAGTGTCAGTCCTGGATGGGCCGTCTGAGCTCGCATTTGCTGCGGCACAAGCCGCCTTTGAAGTTTCTCAGTCTGGGAGCTTAGGGCTTGGCCACGGTGATCCATTTGCAGTTGTAGCTTCGGAAGCTGAGATTGCATTTGCTGCGGCGCAGGCAGTGTTTGAAGCTTCTCAGCCTGGGTTTCTTGGGCTGGGTTATGATCCTTCCTACGTAGAGGTAGATCCTGAGGGGCAGTCTGAAGGGAGTGAGCGACTTGATGCTGTTCCACGTCGACTCCCGGAAGATTATCAGCCACCAATCGGGTTCACCAGGCAGCCATCATTCTTTAGGGAGGAAGAATCGTCCGGTTCGGCTAGTTCTTCGAGCACGTCGGAGGGGCCTGCGGGGGCTGAAGGTCATGTATCTTGGGAGGCGCGGCTGTTGCCGAGCAGACACCCGGGGTTGGTGATCCGGCTTCGTCTTCAGATTTTAGCCGATTCGTGACGACCACGGATGGTAGATTAGTGGCATGGAGGGTGCGGGATGAGCGCATCCATTTCCTGAGAAGGCTTCTAACCCTAAGCGGGGAAGTCATTGTGGGGCTCTTAGGAGTTGGGTCTGGGGAGGTTCGTTGGTTGAGGGAAGTTGCGGCCACTTATCGGTATGGGATTGCAGGAGCGTGTGAGCGATTCAGGAGTTTGGGAAGTGTAGCTCCAGGGTTCGTTCCGAGAGAGGGAGATAGCGATCCATTGGAGGGAAGGGCTGATGCTTCAGAACCAGGGGCCTCTGAAACGACCGAGTCCTCAAGATTATCTTCTGCCAGTAGCGGTTCAGAATATTTTTCCCCAGAGGGTTCCGAGCTAGAAGCGGCTTCGGAGGAGACAGGGGTTTGGTTGACTGCATCACTTGGCGTGTGGTATCGAGCTGGAGCTGAAGGGTTCTGGATGCGGTATGTAGATGATGTTGCGTGGGTTCCTTTGCCAGGGTGGTCTTTGTCACAAGTTCAAGTTGTGGTAGAGGGACTGTGCCGCGATGACTGGTCTGAATTTCAAGCGATGATATCGGCGCCAAGAGATGACAGCTCGGAGGATTGGGGAAGCGATCTAGGGTCAGAGGAATCGTGCTTGGCAGTGAGTCTTTGGGCCCTTGGATGTTCGAGCGTGGGTTTTCTTGCGGGAGTGATGAGCACTATGATGTGGGTAGGATGGATTCAGGGTTGGACTTTGGTGTTGTTCTGTGTGTATCTAAGCTCGTTTTGGGTCAGGATTGCAGCTTTGTGGGGAGGTGGTAGCATTGAGGACGGTTTTCGAAGGCTGGTGATTCTAGCTGAGGAATTTTACCTATGGTTTCCTTTGGTGGGGAAATCTGGTATCGTTGGTTTGTCT
Source organism: Symbiodinium natans (assembly GCA_905221605.1). Classification (NCBI taxonomy): domain Eukaryota; class Dinophyceae; order Suessiales; family Symbiodiniaceae; genus Symbiodinium; species Symbiodinium natans. The sequence goes on from CAJNDS010002157.1 coordinate 53,493, forward strand.
TTTCCACGAGCGAATTCCTGGAACTTCGTGGTGCTAATAGTCCTGTTCGTGGTGTTTGGTTTCTCGAGTCCAGCAAATGCACAAATCGTGATGGAGAAGGCTCTGGTGGTGTACGAGGAGATACAGCCGGAGGTTACAGCTGCGACATGCGAAATCCAAGAGACTACTGAAGCCCTTGACACCTCAGAGGTTAGTCTATGGTGGTTTGGGTTGATATGGTCAATTTTTAGCGTTGGAGTTTGGGAAGCATTTAAGTGGACTGTGAAGAGGACTATTTGCCGTAGAAAAAACAGTACAGCCGAGAGTCAAACTGAAGACCAGTACGTCATTGAACTTCCATTGCCAAGCGGAGTGCCACACAGGGCTCAGATTTTGTTCTGTCTCTGGCGTGCTGGGTTCCACATTGATGTACAGCAGTATCCCGAGGAAGTCCAAGACGAGTACCATAGCTATGTTGGGGCGTATCTGGTTAGGGTTGACAGGGGTGAAGACTCGTCGGATTGAGCGTAAGCACTTAATGGGTGCCATGAACCAAGAGGACTCTTTCGAGTGGGATATTGTCCGATTTTGTCGTAGGGCTCTGGAAGGAACGGAGCATGTGTAGAAGAAGTGTGAGGTTTATGTTAAGAAGCCTTCCGTTGAAAGAGCGGGCTTTTAGAGTTCCGAAGTTTTGTGCTTTGGTCCCTGAGGCTTCTAGGCGACAAACCTCCACGAAACGTACAGGGGGCGCTGTGGGTTCTATCTCTCGATCGTCCGGACATTCTTTAAGAGATGTCCGCTTCGAAGAAACGGGAAGAACCAAGCTTTTCCCAACCCTTTTGATGCGAGGGGTGCCGATTCATCTGGCGCTATGTTTTCCAGCCCTTGTCGTCCAGCTTTGTAGGCTGGGCGAGGGGGAGTGCGTAAGCTCCGCCAGGTGAAGATGCACATGGCCCCTGCGCAAGGATGACACGCGTGTATCTGAGGCTGTTTTCTGTTGCTCAAAAAGAAGTTCGAGGCCTCTGTGGGGGGGGGTTTAGTTTGGGTCCCAGGGGCTTAAGCTACCTTCTTTAGAGAGATTCTGGGTGGTGCATTAAGCAAAACCACCAACTTAAGTTGCGATCTACCGGATTTTGACACCCTATTTACGTATTTAGGGTTTAGGGTTTAGGGTTCAGGGTTCAGGGTTTCGGGGATCCTGAGGCGCTGCCAGTAGTAGAGGAACAGGAAGAAGGTGATGTAGCCGAAGGAGGCAATCCATGGTTGGACCGGAAGCATTCCCACCTCGGGTTGGGCCGTGAAAAGCATGCTTTTAAGGTTTAGGGTTTAGGGTTTCGGGTTCAGGGCTTAGTGTTTAGGGTTGAGGGCTTGGGTTTAGGGTTTAGGGTTTAGGGCTTAGGGCTTAGGGTTTAGGGCTTCGGGTTGGGGGTTTAGATGTACCAAAAGGGTCCTCGTTGTATTCAAAAAAGGGAAATGCCATGGAATAAAGCTCCAATGGGTTTAGGTTTTTGGTCTGCTTGTAGGGTTTAGGGTTTAGGGTTTAGGGTTTAGGGTTTAGGGTTTAGGGTTTAGAGTTTAGGGTTTAGGGTCCTCTGAAGCCCAGAAAGAGGAGAAAACAGGAAATGTGCCAAAAGCCTACCTAGCGGCTGATGCACCTATGCCGGCTAGGAGGCTGGCAATGAAGCAAGCCGCAGTGGCAGCGCGGCAGTTGAAGTGTATCCTCAGGGGTTTCGGGTTTAGGGTTTAGGGTTTAGGGCATAGGGTTCCTCCGGGTTGGTGTTGACACTTTAGGGGGGAGGTTCATAGGGTTCAGCACTAGGGGGGGGGGGGGGGATCGTGGGTTTTTTCGCCAGAAAAGCAGAAGTGCAAATAGTGTATGTCAGCTGCAGTTCTGATTCTCCCAACCCTCAACCCTCAACCCTCAACCCTCAACCCTCAACCCTCAACCCTCAACCCTCAACCCTCAACCCCCAACCCCCAACCCTCAACCCTCAACCCTCAACCCTCAACCCTCAACCCGCAACCCTCAACCCTCAACCCTCAACCCTCAACCCTCAATCCTAAACCCCAACATCGAGCTGAGGGGCTGGAGTGACAAAAACTTCAACCAACGGGATGTCCCCCAATCATGGCTGAAGAACTTGTCATACCGTTCCACACGCGTCGTGAGCCGTTGTTGCCTTGCTTAGGGTTTAGGGTTTAGGGTTTAGGGTTTAGGGTTTAGGGTTTGGGGTTGGGGGTTTGGGGTTTGGGGTTTAGGGTTTAGGGTTTAGGGTTCAGGGTTCAGGGTTTAGGGTTTAGGGTTTAGGGTTTACGGTTTAGGGTTTGGGGTTTCGGGGTAGAGGGGTTTAGGGTTTAGGCTGTGGTGGATCTACCTGTTCTTGCTTGCTGCCGCTGCTGCAGCTGCTGCTTTTCGTGGAGGCGGTGTATTGCTGGCCTTTGTCGGCCGCAAAACCCCAAACCCCCCAAACCCCCTAAACCCCAAACCCTAAACCCCAAACCCTGAACCCGAAACCGGAGTCCGAGGCGCCAGGGCGCCCTTCTACCCCCACATAACAATCCTGTGCAAAATTTGAAGCTGCTCGTGCCTACCCTCCTACTCCATCAAGGGGGGGGGTGTCCGCAAAGGAGACATCCTAAACCCTAAACCCTAAGCCCTACACCCTAAGCCCTAAGCCCTAAAACCTAAACCCTAAACCCTGAACCCTAAACCCTAATCCCTGAACCCTAAACCCTGCAAGCAACTTTCCAGCTCTGCACTGTCCCAGGCGCTGTTCTGTCGACAAAGGCTTGACATCTCGCGCCCAGTGCGTGCCTTCAGGACCCAAGCACGTATGAACAGGGGTTGGGTTTTAGGGTTTAGGGTTTAGGGTTTAGGGTTTAGGGTTTAGGGTTTAGGGTTTAGGGTTTAGGGTTTAGGGTTTAGGGTTTAGGGTTTAGGGTTTAGGGTTTCGGGTTTCGGGTTTCGGGTTTAGGGTTTAGGGCTTAGGGCTTGGGGCATAGGGCTGAGGGCTTAGGGTTTAGGGCTTCCCGTGCCTCCATGACCCAAGCACGTATGAACAGGAATTCCCCGTATCAGCTCAGGGTCTAAAGCCTCCAGGAGCCTGCTGGCCCTCATCGCCGCCCCATATCTTGAGCCAAATGCGGGTTTAGGGTTTAGGGTTTAGGGTTTAGGGTTTAGGGTTTAGGGTTTAGTATTTAGGGTTTAGGGCTCAGGGTTGGTACCTTATTTTGGGGTCCTTACTTATAGGGAATCCTACTATTTGGGGTCTATTTTGGGGGTCCCCTATTTTCGTAAGCCCCCCCACATGTAACTCTGCCCAAGAAACTTTTGCAACTAAGTTTAGGTTCTTTTTTTTTTTTTTTTTTTTTTTTTTTTTTTGGGGGGGGGGGGGGGTTTGGGGTTTACGGCTGATGCCTCAGGATTGGATACATTTTCGGCTACCCAAAAAAAGAGAGTTGGATGAGCAGAAGCATAACCAAATCCGGTGGATTCCTACGTCAGCACTTAGATGATGCAGAAGTGTGTGGGCATTCATGGGCGAGACCCTCCATGGTGCTAAACCCTAAACACTAAACCCTAAAACCTAAACCCTAAACCCTACCATGGTGCTTAGCTTTGGTGTTTTGTTGCTTCTGGCCACAATCTTCGCCGCAACCTGAACCTGAACCCTTATAAAACAAGCTGCGAGTTCATGGAACTGAAAGAAAGTCCTGCGTCGGAGGAACCCAGGCTCTGAATGCCCTTCAAGCTTAAACTTTGAAGCCTCAACTTAAGTTAAGCCCTGAACCTTAAACCCTCAACCTTAAACCCTAAACCCTAAACCCTAAACCCTAAACCCTAAACCTTAAGCCCGAAGTCCCCTGCCTTTATTTCTAAACCTTTTTACCTGTTTTCAACAGGCATGCCCCAAACCCCAAGGTCCGAAAGCTTCCAAGGAGGGATCCGTGTCCTGTGCCCAGAGCATAAACTCTGGCTTCTTTGCGAAGTAGTCCTCCTGCTTGATGATGCCTTGCGGGCTGTGCTATAGAATGTTTTGGGTCTAGGGTTTGAGGCTTAGGGTTTGTGCTCGGGGGTAAGCTTTAGGAGTTTTTGGGGCTAGCTTAGGGTTTAGGGTGGGCTACACAAGTGATACAGCCAGTGCATCGCCAGAACATCAAAAGGGCCTGTCATCATCCTTCTTGCCAGCGGGATCCGATGCGGCTAACTGCGGATCGCAGGATGGGGGCCCAAACCTAAACCGGAAAACCCTAAAGCCAAAACTCCAAACCCCAAACCCTGAACCTTATGCCTAAACCCTAAACCCTAAGCCGAGTCGCAAACCCCCAAAGGCATTTAGGTTCCACCAAGGTGCCGTACTTACCGAACTGGTTCGACACGGATCCACGCATCGCTTCTGTCAGCCCGCCGTGCTTCTTTTTCTTCTTCTTTTTGTCCTCGGGGGGCTTCTCTAAGGTTTAGGGTTTAGGGCTAAGCCTGGAACCACAACCAACAAGCCCAACAGCAAGTTGGCTGTCAGAAGGGATAAGTCAACCCCCTCGCCGGCCAAGGGGCCTTCTTCTTCTTTCCTTTCTTCTCTCCCTTCTTCTTCTTATCCTTCTTGTCCTTCTTGGCTTTCTTCTCCTTCTTCTTCCTCAGGCTCGGCTTGCTTGTTATTTCCATGCTTGGAGCCTAGGGAAACCCTAAACCCTAGACTTGTTACAAGCATCCCTGAACCCGAAGCCCTAAGCCCTAAACCCTAAAGCACCTTAGGGATTAGGGTTTAGGGTTTAGGGATTAGGGTTAGGGGGGGGGCACGGGTGGGTTAGGCTTCCGGGCTTAGGGCAGCGGCAGGGTACCGAACAGAAACGCCAAATGATGGGCCTCTCCACAGGGTTTCGTCTAGGGTTTAGGGTTTAGGGTTTGGGGTTTAGGGTTTAATTAGGGTTTAGGATGTAGGGCTTAGGGGGTTTCAGGGTTTAAGGTTTCGGGCCAGAGTAACATGTAGTAACCTCAAGAGAGGAGCCATAACATCCCCAGCCCTGAACACGTAGGAGCCCTAACCCTAAACCCGAAACCCGAAACCCTAAACCCAAAACCCCAAACCCTAAACCCTAAATCCCAAACACTAAACCCTAAACCCCAAACCCTAAGCTCATGGGATCCGACCTCCCACCCCGAAGGCTCTTCCCTTCGAGGGCTTTCTGAAAGATAAGTACATTCTGGAAACTCCACACTGGAGGTTTAGGGTTTAGGGTTTAGGGTTTAGGGTTTAGGGTTTAGGGTTTAGGGTTTAGGGTTTAGGGTTTAGGGTTTAGGGTTTGGGTTTAGGGTTTAGGGTAAGTTGAGGGTTAAGGCCTGAGGGATGCAAGCGACCAGTCCCTGAGGGAAAAGAACCGCCCCCCCCCCCCCCCCCCAGCGAGTCAAGGGGCTTCTTCTCCTTTTTCTTGTCCTTCTTCTTTTTCTTCTTGTCAGAGCCTGTGGCCCTAAACCCTAAACCCCAAACCCTAAACCCTAAACCCTAAACCCTAATTAAACCCTAAACCCTAAGTTTAACCCTAAACCCTAAACCCCAGGATGAGGGCCAACTCCGAAACCCAGAGAAAGAAAGCAAAGATCGACATAGCTCTGCAAATCCTTAACGCTCTAAGCCCGGGATGTCCCCCTTGCACTCCCGAGCCCATCCGCTGCCCCCAAAACAGCTAAAATCTACTGTTGGCATGCTCACCCTTATACTAACAGTCCTTAATAGGGACTGCAGTACCCCCTATTGGTTGTTAGTATAAGGGTGAACACCCCACATCCGCAGCCTAAACTGCCCCGGGCCTGAAACTTTCGAAAACCTCAATACCTAGACCCTGAGCTTCTTTGCACACCAAACCTGCCCAATCCTCATATTTTCTAACTGCCCCCCTACTAGGACCTCGTAAACCCTAAACCCTAAACCCCAAACCCCTAAACCCCAAACTCCAAACCCCAAAACCCTAAACCTTGTAGCAAGACTTACCGAGATGGAGGCTCGAGTCGGAGGAGGATCCGGAGCTCGACCCGGAGGAGTCCTGTCTAAGAGGGGACTTCGGGGTTCAGGGGTTTAGGGTTTAGGGTTTGGGGTTTAGGGTTTAGGGTTTAGGGTTTGGGGTTTAGGGTTTAGGGCTTTAGGCTTTGGGGTTTAGGGGTTTAGGGTTTAGGAGTTTAGGGATTTAGGCGGTTTAGTGGTTAGGGTTTTGGGGTGTATAGGGGGTTGAGTGGCCTCAAGGAGGGTTTAGTGGCTTAAGGATTTAAGGGTCGTAGGGGTTTAAGGGTCTTAGGGGTTTACGGGTCCTCAAGGCCTTAAGGAGGGCTTAAGGGTAGAGTTTTTTGGTCTAGGGTTTCAAGCGTTAGGGTTTTAGTGGCCTTTTTGCCACCCGGAGTTTCCGAGCATAGAGGTGCGCCTTTGCGGGGGTTCCTATATTCAGGATCAGAGTATTTGGGGTACCTATACAAAGGATTAAAGTATTTGCGGGATATTGGGGGGGTAGATTCGGGGTGCCTATAATGAGGGTTAAAGTATTAGGGGTATATTTGGTGTATCCTCTTTGGGGATATTGCCGTCTCTTTGGGGTTCCTATGATAAGGCTTAGGGTTTTTGGGGGTCTATTTGGGGTACACTACTTGGGGAAAGGACCATGTGGCGCTTGAGGTCGGAAATGGATGTCCCAAACACGCCTCCTCCCTTTTGCATCCAGGCTATCCAAGGCCTCTGCCCTGGATCCCTGAAATACCTGTTGAATCAACCCTAAACCCTAAACCTTAAATCCTAAACCCCAAACCCCAAACCCCAAACCCCAAACCCCAAACCCTAAACCCTAAACCTGAACCCTATATATGAGTCGTGGTGGATCCCCCTAAATCCAAGAAACCTCTTGTGCAACTGGACCTCAACAAGCCTAAGACCCCCCAAACCCCAGCCTATACAAGTGCACCCTAAACTTGAAATGTTCCCCAGTATACTAACACCCCATTGGAATTTCTATTCAGGACTGCTTGTACAAGGGGGAACATCCCCACCCATTCAAGGGCTTGCCTAGAATATACCCTAAACCCTAAACCCTAAACCCTAAACCCTAAACCCTAAACCCCAAACGCCTTAAGCAACTGTAAGGGCTTGCCTAGAGGGTTCAGGTTGGAGCGCTCTCTCCTCGTCCTTTCCAGCAGGCTTCTTCTCCTGCTGCCGAGGCAGAAAGAACTGGCAAGCCCTAAACCCCAAACCCTAAACCCCAAACCCCAAACCCTAAACCCCAAAAAAAAACTGAGGACAAAAAGAACAAACAGGCACACAGGTTTCTGGTGCAATCGTCAAGGCTCTGATTGCGGAAGCACATCCTAAAGCTTCAGAGTCCCTGTCTCAACCCATGAGCACCAAACTGAGTGCCGACGCGTCCTCTTCCTCGTCGTCTGAGCTGTCCGATGAAGACGACGTCATGGCTCAGAAGCCAATGAGATCAACCCTAAACCCTAAACCCTAAACCCTAAACCCTGAGATCAACTTCAAGTAACTTCAAGAAGCAGATACGGGGCAAATTTGGGCAGTTTCAGGGTTAAAAGTTGAAAGGGTCGGAGCAGATCGAGGAGGTGCTGGGTCGAGCTTGTCCATGCTTGGGCTGCCGGCTTGTGTTCGTAATTCGCGCGTTTTTGCGGGCTCCGGGGCTCAGTCAGAAAACGAAAGCCATCTGTTTGAGTGTTTGGGTTGTAGGCTCTTTTTAGGGGCTCTAGGTTGTGTAAAGGCACCATGGCTCTGAGGACATCTGGTCACCATGTCAGCTTCTATCCTGCGAGGTTTGGGCGTGGCAAGAGACATCTTCACATCAGCGGCCTCCGAATCGTACTTCTCCAATGACCAAGGGGAAAAAAGGTCAACCTTCATTGTTCCTGCTAAGTAAGGAAACCCCAAAAGTTTAAAGTTCAACTAGGAATGGACACGAAAAGCTGAACAAAACCAGGAAAAGGGGAAAGAAGGCCAACCTGGATTTCTCCTACTTAGTAAGGGAACCCAAAGAGCTTCAAGTTCAACTGCTGGCGAAGTAAGGAGTGGACAAGAAAGAAAAGCTGAACAACACCTTGAAGCCTAAGCCACAAACATCCATAAACATCAGCAACACCCCCGAGCCCTGAGCCCTGAAAAGAGCCGAAACCCTTTTCCTAAACCCTAAACCCTAAACCCCTAAAACCCTAAAACCCTAAAACCCTAAACCCTACACCTTTTCTAAGAGGTCTCTTTCAAGAGAAACCCTAAACCCCAAACCGGCTCAGGGTTTCGGGTTTGGGGTTTACGGTTTAGGGCGCAAACGATTGTGAGAATGGTATATCGAAATCTTAGTGTGTGGGATTTAGGGTTAGGGGTGTAGGGATTTAGGGTTTGGGATGTTTCCCCCCCCACACCAAGCCAATGACCTTTCTCGTCTTCTCAGATCTCGCAATCAGTTCTAGCCATATAACGTTGTTTCCTACCTGTTGCGTGCCGGCAGCCTCTAGCGGCTAGCGGAAGATCGGCTTGTCAAAAAGCTCCTGGGCATCCGTGGCACGTGCCACGTCGTAGTACATGTGCTGCAACGACTTTGCCTGGGCTGCCCCAGAGCTTACTGCTGGTTGGGAGGGATGAGGGAATGAGGGTCCTATATATATATATATGTATATCCTTTGAGGGATTATATAGGGTACCTCAACAGTAAGAGGGAAAAGAGTCACCAGTTGCACAGAGGCATAAGTATCCGATACTGTTGTCCCCCTTGAACCCAACCTGGGCGCACTGGAAACATTCCCAAAGAAACGGTAGCCTGACTACCCAGGTGCCCTTGTTGATAGCCTCGCACAGACCAAACATGTCTACTCCACCCCACAAACATGTGCTTGACGACCATGTCCAGAAGTGACAATACAGTGTACTACTATACAGCCGGGAGAAAGTTCTGAACCCCTGACTCTTCAGATGCGGTGCAGTCAAGTACTCCTGCATCAGGAACTGGACCTCCCCGATCTGCTTGCCGCACTCTCCCTCAACCCACAAGTTGACCAAGATGTTCGTGCGCTCCTGCGAAGAAAAGGAAGAGAGCGAGAGCAGGCAAGAAACTTGGGCAAGAAAAAAGCACGCTTTGCACCCAGACGATAGCACTGGAATTTCCACTGCTCTGGACCCTAAGCCCCCACTCTCTCTCTCTCTCTCTCTATCTCTGTCTGTCAGCCGCAGTGCTCGTTCTAAGAAAAGTGCCAACATGGATGTATAAGCCCTAAAAAAACCATTCCTATACATCTTGTAATTAAACCCTAAACCCTAAACCCTAAACCCTAAACCCTAAACCCTAAACCCTAAACCCTAAACCCTAAACCCATGGAACCCCAAAGCGCGCCTCGCCCTTGAGGCTCTCATCGGCAAACTTGTTCTTCACCCTGACGATCTTGAAGCGCTCCTTTTGCCAGGGCTCTGGACTGGGATGAGGTTTAGGGTTTAGGGTTTAGGGTTTAGGGTTTAGGGTTTAGGGTTTAGGGTTTAGGGTTTAGGGTTTAGGGTTTAGGGTTTAGGGTTTAGGGTTTATAGATGAGGCTTTAGCTGTGGACCGGGCTTGCAGTCCACCTCGGCAGATAACTGTAGCCAGCCGCCTTATTTGTGCTGTGAGCATGTTAGAACCGCTAGAACCCGGAGCCGCTGCTTCCTCTCGCGTACGCAGTTTTGCTGGGAAGCCCGAACCCCAAACCTTTCTGACGATCCACACCTTGCAGCAGCAAAACCAAGATGCTGAGAGCCTAAGAGTAAACCTTCTTAAACCCTAAACTCCCTAACCCTAAACCCCATACCCCATACCCCATACCCCATGCAGCTGCGGACTCTCCGGCCTCGAGGGCTTGAAAGGCAAAGGCAAGCGCGAAGGGGTCTGCCGCATAGATCGTGGCGCGTAGGAAGTCGCAGACGTATCCTGAGATTCTGGGTTTAGGGTTCAATGTGTTCAGGGTCGAGGCTTTAGGGTTTAGGATTCAGGGTCTAGGGTTTAGGGTTCAGGCTAGGGTTAGGAGGGTCGAGGGTTTAGGGTTGTTAAAGTTTAGGGACCCTCCTGAGGTCACATCCCGGTTGCTTTCATAACTGCTCACAAGGGATCTTCGTCACCTCTTAGCCTAAGAGCGGAACACAGAGCTAGACAAAACTGCACGTTTCCATTCCCCGGAAAGCGTCGTGCTGACGGCCGCTCTGTCTTCTTCTCGTCCTCTTGGCATTGGGCCATCCCAAAAGACAGCAGACTGGAAAGAATCTTGCCACTGGCTTTAACAAAATCAAGATACCAGGAATGTTAATGATAATAGCGGCAAAACAACAGGAGCGGCAGCTATGGAATCAGAAGCCGTAGGACGGCAGAGAAGTCCCTTGAAGGAGGAGGAAGGAAGCTGGAGCAACAAACGGTGCAAGCAAACGCCTTCTCGTAGTCACCCTGGATCTTTGCCAGGGCTCGCTCCTGGGGGGTTTAGGGGTTTAGGGGTTGAGGGGTTGAGGGTTGCAAAAAACACCAAAACAATTGGGACGCTTCAAATGCCCGCACCCTGCGGCCGTCCTTGCTTTTGATTGGGGCCACCAGCAGGCCCAAGTGCTTGCCGTACTCCGCACCAGGCTCGGGCTGCAACTGGTGCAAGGAGCTGTCCTTTGACTGGAGGAACTACGGCAAGTGAGGGAGGGGTTTAGTTTTTAGGGTTAGGGTTGGGGAACAAGTAACCAGGATCTGAGAAATTGCGGCAGGTGAGGGAGGGAGAGAGAGGCAGGGAGACTGAGACACAACGCGAGAGGGAGACAAACAAAAAGAGACAGGATGAAGGGTTGGAGATCCCGCGCTCACAGACCTTTCCGGGGCACAGCATGGCTTGCGTGAGACTGGGACCTAACTCCCTAGGCTGCGCTCCTAAGCCTGTGAGAACCAACCAAGCAGGTTGCTAGATCAACGAAGGCTGTAGAGGAACCTTCGAAAGATTGAGCTTCAGATTAAACCCTAAACCCTAGACCCGAAATCCTCAGTGATTGGGCCTATAACTGCTTGAGATCCGAACCCCGAAGGGGAGCTCGGAAACTACAAGCAGTGGCATCTTACGCTCTTAGTAGGGAGATTGGTGAACTATGGACTCAACTAGGTGTGCCTATATTGGGGTTTAGGGTTTAGGGTTTAACCGATAGTTCTCGGGTATGGTGCGTTTTGCTTCCGGACTCCCAAACCCTGAGCCCTATGTTCTGCCGCCACAGAGGCCAAAGTGAGCTGCTCATCAAACTTCCTTAGCTGCTCCCGGCTGACGTCGTTGAGCCCCTGGACCATCTCGCTCAGCTGCCTCGCCAGCAGTTTGCAAGCAGAAGATGGAGAAATATGAAGAAAGGTGCAAAACCCTAAAGCCCTAAACCCTAAACCCTGAACTCAGAGCACCTCTTGAAGTCCGCCCGCAGCCAGCTTGCCGAAGCACATAAGGCATCCACGGCCGACTCCTTGGCGTATGCTGCCCTCACTGTACTGCAGAGCATCACGCACTCTACTAGAAGACCATCGCATCTTCTGCCGCTACTTGCGAGTCGCCCTAAACCCTAAACCCTAAACTACTAACCCTAAACCCTAAACCCTAACCCTAAACCCTATAAACCCCAAACCCTAAACCGCCCTTGCGAGCTTGAGCCCGAGCTTCTCGGCTGCCGCAGTGATGCTCTTCGAGAGCTGGCTGAACGGCCGCCTCCCGGGACACGGTCTCGATCATGCTCAGCTTCCTCATGCGGGCGCCGTCATCTTCTTCCTCTCAAGCATCTTTGTCAAGCTATGTTCATTATAGTGCCTATAATATCTATGTACATACATATGTATATATATATATATGCATATGTAGCATGTCTTTATACAGAACAGAATATTACATTCCACTAATCAAATAGATCTTTGCATATAAGCTGTATTTCAATGTAGTATAACATCATACAATACAGTACTATTCGATGATTGTAAAGAATAGCAAGAGCATTGCCGGCTGGACCCAGTCCTCGTAGGCTGTGCGCTGATCCACGAACCACTTCGCCAGGGGAGGCAAAGCCTTCTCCGCCAAGCTTTTCATCTCCTGCCAGGGAGGATGTTTCGGATGTGGCTGATATGGCTTTCTGGTGGCCAGCCACAAATGCGGCTGCACAGCACCCTTCTAATCTCTGCCCGCCCAGCATGCAAGAAAGTGGAAACGCACAAAACGTCGATCCGAATTGCAAAGGAAGAAATTCCCTCTCCTCGAAGATCTGCTTCGATTGGTCCTGCAGGGCAGAAACCCAGCCCTCCAGCGATAAATCCAATCCCATTTAGCTCTCCCTTCCATGAAGCCGTGCCCCGCATGCCACGCCGCAAGTCTTCCGGGCCTCCTTACGCGCATACGCAGCCGCGAAGAGCTGCTTGTGTAGAGTGTGGAGCTTGTCCCGAACCGTCGGGTCGTCCAGGCGCTTCTTCAATGCATCCTTCAGCACTCGTGTCAGGTTGCTGGCACTGTCACCGGTTACAAGGAGGGGAAAGGGATGGGCATGTAGCGTGTGTGATTTCCAATTGCATGCTGCCGCATTAGGAGGGCTTGAGGGTGGCAAAACAAGACTTCGCATTGCTGGGGAGACTCTGAAGCACCTAGGACCTGGCCCAAAACCTAGCCGAAAACCTTCGAGACCTTCATTCTTACGGAAGTTGGCCTGTCCTGCTTGTCCATCAGCTTCTGTTTGCGCTTCAGGTCACCGAAGGCCACGAGGCTGTGCCCTTGGCAGCGTTCCCAAGTCTCTCAAAGTGCTCAGTTCCCGCCCAATCTGCTACATTACCTTGTCACATGGTTGTTCAGACACCCTTCAGGACGGCTCGTATTGCGAGCAGGTGCAGCCCAGATGAGGCGTGCAGGATTCTGCACGCCTCCGCGTGCTACTGCGGCGACATGAGGTGAACTAACCCCCTATATGCGGCCGTGGATGTAGGTTTGCCTGGCTGCAGGCGACGTGACTATAAGGGTACAATAGCCTCAAACATTCCTACACTCACTTGGCTAGGACCTAGAAGGTCAGCACCTGTACGGTGGGCCCGGCAAACTCGTCGCGTCAAGAAAAGGTTTATAGGGTTTAGGGTTGAGGGTTTAGGGTTCAGGGTTTAGGGTTTAGGGAACCCAATCCCAGTCCAGTCCCTAGCACTACAGGCCGCGCGAGAGTCGATTTCGGAGCACGTCGAAACAGACGTAGGCCACGCCGCAGGTGGACCAAAGGAGGATCAAGACAAAGCACCTGATCCTGGGACTCAGCAACCCAGAACATACAGACTACGGAGAGGATATAATCGGTCGTAATCCATGCAGTGTCACGGTGTCCTTTTGTTCTCTGCTATATTTTCTTCAGACTCTTCAAGAGCGGCCGAGCATCATTTTGATCTCAGGGCTCAGGTACTCATCTCCAAAACCCCCGCGTGGCTTCGCCTCCTGCTCGTGCACGGCCACCCGGATGGCAAACAGGACCTGGCCACCACAAACAGGAGACCCTGAGCATCGCGAACCCCTAACAGTTTAGGGTCCGTAGAGTTAATCGTGGTTAAAAGATGTATAGGGTTAACAGGATTAATAGGGTTTATAAGGTTTACAGGGTTTATAGGGTTTAGGGTTGTTACACATCACCAAGATCAGCTGCGTGCCAGACCTTGACCGAGGCCACGATGGCCCAAGGCCAAAAGCTGCAACCCAAGGCCCACAGGGCCGTGTACCAGGAGAGTCCGAGGTCTGTGTAGAGCAGCTTCCTTATAGGGTGGGGGTAAAGTTTAGGGTATAGGGTTGGGGGTTCTGCCCTGAAGCATCACTCGCAAGTCTTCTAGGCTTCGGGCAAGAGCTGCACGGCAGAGAGCGTGGACACGAGGCAGCCGGCCAGGCATGCAGCCATGAAGCTTCGAAAGTTGTACTGCATGAAGAGGTCACGGTGCACCACCGTGGGGCAGCCCCCACCTCCTGCGCAAAGCTCGTCCATGGCATCATTGAAATAGGTCAGGCCATGGATGCTGCCTGTGGATTTCGTGGCCACGATGCCCAAGGCCTGACGTGTAAGAGGTTGGCAGCTTGAGAAGGTCCATAAGCAGGAGGCTAGTGCAAAAGTCACGCATGAGTTCGCATTCTTTACAAGCCAAGCAGCATTATCTGTCAAGAACACGTCCTTCATGTCTACGTCCACGTCTGGCCCACTCAGAACCTAGGATGGCCCAAAACCCAACCCTAAAGGGAAAATCTAAAAAAAGGTCCCAAAGGCCTCTTTAACCCAAAAAAGGAAAAACTCAAACGTCCCAAAGGCCTACCTGGGAACCAGGCCGGCCGCCAAGTCTACTGTTCGAAAGTCGCGGGCCCGGACGCTTGAGGAAGTGAGGGTCAAGCCGACGCCCCGCTTCTCATCGCCCAGCATGTCCACCTGAGGCTTCGTTGTATGAGCGCTTATCAGGATGCTGTATTGAATATAACTCTTGACCCACAAATAAGTAAAACTTATCAGAGGCCACACAAAAGCCCCCCTTGAACAAAGGATGTCCACCTCGGTGAGCTGGAGAGCAGCATCTCTGGCGGTGATCCCTGCGTTGCAGTGCTTGAACATCGTGTTGGTGACTGTGGCCGAGATGTTGCCGTCCATCACCACCGCCGTGCCCAGCACATCTTCCATCCTCACGTCGTGGAGCTCCAGAGTGCTACCATCCCCGGCAAAGGATTGCAGGCTCACGCCTGCGAGCATGGCTCTCGTCACTGTCACCTTGTGCATGGAGAGCTTCCAGCCATTGGTAGCAATCTTGACCTTAGCTTCCCAACGACGGGCTTGATTCCCACGACTTGTCTGAACACAACAGCGAGCCGGCTCCGTCCTCTAAGGCCTCTGCGGCACTCCACACATTGCGCAACGTCACGTTATACATGGCGATGTCCAGCTGCGAGCCTGCAAGAAATGGAACAATGAAACCGAATCTGAGCCTGCAGCTTCCTTCCTCACGTGAAGGGACCGACCAGATCGTGCAGCTTCCAGGTTCAGGAAACCTACCAGCAGGGCCTGGACATGCCTAAACTCAACTCTGGAGACAGCCTAGGCTTGAGGCCTACTGCACGCACAGCACACACGGCACTGAGGAGAGGGACCTTGAGACACCTGGACGAACGCGGTGCGTAGATTGAGGACCGTCAGGTCTCGCAGGTCCAATTTGCTGTCACGCCCACGGAAATCAATGGAGGTCTGCACGGTGGAGCTGTGCAAGGCCAAGGATGCATTGTCCATACCACCGAAATCCACACAGGCTCCCTCACACGGGCCCAACTGCGAGTTGCGAACTCTCACCTCTTTTGCCCTCCAGGCATCCAATCTGTATTGGCCGCTGAGTGTGCAGCTCTCCAGGCTCCAGGAGCCGCCGGATCCCGTAACCAAGCGCGTGTCATTTAGTGTTGAGCCGATGACATTCAGGGAATCTGAGTGGATGTCAGAGTTGTTCAGAGTGGAGTTGGTGACGGCCACTGCGTGTTCGGTATGTACGTCTACTTTTGAGGCCTTCACTTCGTGCATGATCGCCGGCCCATAGATCTTCACAGAAAGCAGCTCAAGCTCTCTGACCGTCAGCTTGGAAGACGAAGCCGATGAACCCACGTTCCAGTTCCGGATTTGGGTACCTGGCTCACCCTGGAGCTCCAGGCTTGCCGACTCGGGAATCCCAAAAACTTCATCTCCGCCATCATGGACCTCACTCCAGAGCAGTTTCCCCTGCAGAACTTGCAACTGCAAAAGACCTATAACCCACTGCGCAAGCCGAGGGGCTCCGGGCGCGAGCTTCACGCGCAAAGGTTCCGAGCTGTTTGGGAAGGTCAGATTGGAGAGCAGGGCGGTCAGGTTGATCACCTCCGACGACGTGGTGGGCCTCAGGGGGAACGCTTTCGCAGCTGAGAAATCAAGGAGCCTGTAAGACTTATAAACCCTCCAAACCCTGAAAAACCCTATGTAAACTTTATAAACCCGATACACCCTACAACAAACCATAGGGCAGATACCAGTATCAAGTCGAGGTGCTCAGGTGTGGGATCGGGCTCGGTACTCTCGACTTGCAAGGCCGCCGTCTCCGCGAGCTGCGTTTCCCGGTGTGCCAGGGCGAGCCCCGCGCCCGCACCCAAGATGAACAGATAAAGCAGCACGCCGTCGCTGCTTATCTGCAAGGCGGAGAAAAAATAAACAGAAAGGACACTACATGCACAGTTCTTATGTGTCGCAGCGGTGCTGGGGGCCTTTCGCATCGTGCGAAGAGCCAGCATCACTAAGCCAGCTTTCAGTGCAGTCCTCAGTCACACCAGAATTGCAGGCTCTGTAGATGCCACTTCCACCTATCCTGCTGCTCCACACACATGGCCGTGATCCACACTTACGTACAAGCTACAGTATTCTCTGCGGATGGGAAGTGGGGAGGCTGGGAGGCGGAGGCTTGTGGGAGGCTGGAGAGGCTGGGCGACGGGAGGTCGACGCCACATCGGCTTGCCCTTGCATCCTGCCGCACCCAAGCGAACTAAACTGCAATATCTCTACACTTTGGGAGGTTCCCCCTTATACTACAGTCCTTAATAGGCATGATAGTAGGGGGTACTACAATCCCTATTCAGGAGACTGTTAGTAAAATGGTGAACAGAACATATCCCAACCCAAAACCCTAAACCCTAAACTAAATCAGTCAAAGGCTCACATGAACAGGGAATTTGACCAACCACACGGGGGAGTTGGCATTGGCTCAGCGACCCGGCTTGAGCCGATCTCGGCCATGTGCAGGTTAGCGAAAAGCTGATGGCATGAACCCAGCTTTGCATTTAGGGTTTTAGGGTTCAGGGTTCAGGGTTCAGGGTTCAGCTTGTGGTAGTGGAGGGGGCCTTATTGACTTGGACAGCTTTGTCTTGCACAGCTTTTCTGCAGCAGGTACCGGCATCGGCTGCAAACTCTCTCGACTGGCATCTTGCAAGGCAACACGCAGGGCGTTTGCTGGAAGGCGCATGAGCTTCCGAGCTTGTGGCCGCTCCAAGGCGCGCAAGCCCAAATTCTACAGCTCTAAGCCCTGGACCCTGCAACACTCCGACAACCCTAAAAACAAATCCCCTTAAAACGGCCTTAAAGAGCTGCGTTAACCAAGTATTTTCCTTACTAATTCCCTTAAGATGCGTACAAGCGACTCTTATACTACATAATGCCTAGGGAGGCCTAACCCTAAACCCCTGCTTATGGTTTAGGGTTTAGGGCCTAGGAGGATTCAGGGGCAAGCTGGGTCCCCACCGACAATACACAACAACAGATGCAGTTGTAGGGAATCATCTTCTCAAATAGATTATAAATCCTTAGCCCTGAACAAACCGAGAAAGTCTCTGAACACCCGGAAGCCCATACTTCTAGTGCGAGATACGACCATTCTCTCAACGCTTGCGATTTCCCCAGGCCAGCTGGGAGCTTGTCAGAAATCATGTCCACCCTCTGGCAACCCCCTAATCAAAGTCTGCTCGTGGCCGCAGTAAGGACCCGAAATATGATAAAGAGATCCACACTTGGGTTTAGGGTTTCGGGTCTTTAGGGTTTGAGAAACCGAGAAACCCTTCATCTGACATCTGGGCAATCACTAGCGGAAGATCGGCTTGTCAAAAAGCTCCTGGGCATCCGTGGCACGTGCCACGTCGTAGTACATGTGCTGCAAAGACTTTGCCTGGGCTGCCCCAGAGCTTACTGATGGTTGGTAGGGGATGAAGGAAGTAGGGTCCTGAGAAAGCAGGCACAGTCGGGACATAAGAGGCACACGTATCCACCATTGTTGATCCCCTTGAACCCAACATGCGCGTACAACCCTAAACCCTCAACCCTAAACCCCAAACCCTAAACCCCATAACCATAAACCCGACCCTAGACCCTAAATCCTAAACCCTAAACCCTAAAACCCTAAGAAAAGCTAGCCTGACTACCCAGGCACCCTTGTTGATAACCTCGCACAGACCAAACATGTCTATTCAACCCGACAAAAGCCTCATCCACTAGTAGCTCGTCTGCTTAGAACCCATGTGCAGAAGTGATACTACAGTATAATACTTTACAGCCTGCTGTTGCTGCTTCTACGGAAGGAGAAAGTTCTGAACCCCTGACTCTTCAGATGCGGGGCAGTCAAGTACTCCTGCATCAGGAACTGGACCTCTCCGATCTGCTTGCCACACCTTCCCTCAACCCACAAGTTGACCAAGATGTTCGTGCGCTCCTGCGAAAGAAGGAAGAGAGCAAAAGGCAGGCAAGAAAAAAGGACGACTGAGAAACATGCTTAACACCTTGACGCTAGCCTCTGTGACTCTCTCCATCTCTTGCGTCCTCAGGAGGTCCAGCCAGATGCAATGCACGCTCGAAGAACAAAGCCACTAAACCATTCCTATAAGCTCCCTTTCGAACCTGGAAGCTGCTTCAGGCTAGTCCTGCACCTCCCTAACCCTAAACCCTAAACCCTAAACCCTTAAACCCTCACAAAGCCATCAAACTCCTAGGCGCGCCTCGGCTTTGAGGCTCTCGTCGGCAAACTTGTTCTTCACCCTGACGATCTTGAACCGCTCCTGTGTCAGGGCTCCGACGATGGCCTCTTGTAGGGTTTAGGGTTTAGGGTTTAGGGTTTAATCGCTCACACTCGGACAAGCCAGGTTTAGGGTTTAGGGTTAGTAGTTTGGGGTTTAGGGTTTAGGGTTTAGGGTTTAGGGTTTAGGGTTTAGGGTTTAGGTTTCAGGGTTTTGGGGTTTAGGGTTCAGGGTTTAGGGTTACCCTCGAAAGAGGCTCTTTACCCGACTTTGGAGTAGACCCTGGAACAAAAGTATATATACGTTTAGGTACAAGTAGCTTTAATAGGAACTCAGAACCAATAACAATGTGTTAAAGTATAGTACTCCAAAACCCAGCTTATGCTATTATAACCCTTAAAAGGAAGCTCTTTATAGGGCTGTTACCGGGTTATAGGTAGTTATATCTCTTACTAGCTACCATGAACCTCCAAGTATGGCCGTCAAAAGAGGCTGGGGGGGTTTTCGGGCCCTTTTTGCACATGCTGGTCCGGCTCTTTGGGGCGTAGCTGTTATGTCCACGTCGGTAGATGGGCTTAAGCCCTGGTGCAGTGAGGTGTATGGGGTTAAGGGTTTAGGGTTTTGGGTTTAGCCCCAAACCCTAAACCCCAAGCCCAAACCCCATAGCCCATGCAGCAGCGGAATCGCCGGCCTCCAGGGCTTGAAATGCAAAGGCAAGCGCGAAGGGGTCAGCCGCATAGATCGTGGCGCGCAGGAAGTCGCAAACATATCCTGAGATGCTGGGCTTAGGGTTTCGGTTTAGGGTTTCGGTTCCTGGTTCAGGGTCTAGAGTTTAGGGTTTTTAAAGTTTAGGGATCCTCCTGAGGCCACATCCCGGTTTCTCACACGCTGCTCAAAGGGATCTTCGTCCCTTCTTCGTCTAACAAGTGGAGTTCAGCGAACCAAACAAAACTGCACGTTTCAATTCTCCATCCAGCAGAAGGAAAGCGTCGTGCTGATGGCCGCTCTGTCTTCTTGTCGTCCTCTTGGGGGCCATCCCAAGTCGAAAGACAGCAAACTGGACAAGAATCTTTGCCACTGGCTTTACAAAGATACTAGGAAATTCCACGACAACAATGAAAAAAAGCAGTAGGAGCAGCAGCAGCTGTGGAACCTTGAAGGAAGGAAGGAAGAGCCGGAGCAACAACAGGGTTTAGGGTTCAGGGTTCAGGGTTTAAGGTTTAGGGAGTGCATGCAGATGCCTTCTCGTAGTCACCCTGGATCTTTGCCAGGGCTCGCTCCTGGGCACTCGGCACGGTGCAATAGGGCATCTTGAACAGACAGGGGGAGCAACAAAAGTGAGAATTTGGGTTTAGGGTTTGGGGTTTGGGGTTTAGGGTTTAGGAAAAGCAAACAAAGGTTGGGACGCTCCAAATTCCCACACCCTGCGGCCCGTCCTTGCTTTTGATGGGAGCCACCAGCAGGCCCAAGTGCTTGCCATACTCCGCGCCAGGCTCGGGCTGCAACTGGTGCAAGGAGCTGTCCTTTGAGTGGATCTGAGAAACTACGGCCGGTGAGTGAGGGGGTTGAGGGTTTAGGCTTCAGGGTTTAGGGTTGGGGAACTGAGAAACTACAGCTGGTGAGGGAGAGAGGCAGGGAGACCGAGACGCAACGAGATAAACAAAATGAGACAGGTTGAAGGGTTGGAGACCCTGCGCTCACAGACCTTTCCGGGGCACAGCATGGCTTGTGTGGGCCAGGGACCTAACTCCCTATGTTGCACTCACATGTCGCCGCAGATTGCTAGATCAACAAAGGCTGTAGAAGGAACCTTCGAAAGATTCAAGCGAGGGTGGCCGGGGGAGAGAACTGCATCCGACTTCGTAGGAAATTGGAAGGGGTACGGTACCTTTCTGCTTGCGGCCTCCCCCCTCGATTGCGCTTTAAGGGATTTCGTGGGCCTCAACCCTAAGTTCTGCCACAGTGGCCAAAGTGAGCTGCTCATCAAACTTCCTTAGCTGCTCCCGGCTGACGTCGTTGAGTCCCTGGACCATCTCGCTCAGCTGCCTGGAAAGCAGCTTGCAGGCAGAAGGCTTCAAGGCCACAACGGTGCAAAACCCTAAACCCTAAACCCTATAGCCTAGCCCGAAACCCTAAACCCTAGCTAGGCCCTAGCCCTAAACCCTAAACTCAGCGCACCTCTTGAAGTCTGCCCGGAGCCAGCTTGCCGAAGCACGCAAGGCATCCACGGCCGACTCCTTGGCACAAGCCGGCGTCACCGTACTCTAAACCCCAAACCCTAAAGCCCTAAACCCTATATAGCACAGTATACTCTACAACCCCCATCATATCGCACAACCGACTACAAGGCCATCGCATCTTCTGCCGCTACTTGTGAGCTTGAGCCCAAGCTTCTCGGCTGCCGCAATGATGCTCTTCGAGAGCTGGCTGCAAGGCCGCCTCCCGGGACACGGTCTTGATCATGCTCAGCTTCCTCATGCGGGCGCCGTCATCTTCTTCCTCTCAAATGCGGACATGACCAGCACACATGTATATACTGTATATACAGATACACACACATGATTCATACATATGTATTTATGTTTTTAAAAATGTCATCCTGTAAGTCTATAATATTGTAGTTTTCCGCGCGAGGAGAAGAGTTCCGGGCGAGGAGAAGAGTTGAGGTTAAAATCTAACAACTCCACACCGAAGGTGGGGAACAATGATTTTTAAGAATAGCAAGAGCATTTCCGGCTGGACCCAGTCCTCGTAGGCTGTGCGCTGATCCACGAACCACTTCGCCAGGGGCGGCAAAGCCTTCTCCGCCAAGCTTTTCATCTCCTGCCAGGGAGGAGAAGGCTTCTGAACTTCTCTTGCAGGGTTTAGGGTTTAGGGTTTAGGGTTTAGGGTTTAGGGTTTAGGGTTTAGGGTTTAGGGTTTAGGGTACAAATGTGGCTGCACAGCCAGGCTTCGAATCTCTGCCCGTCCAGGATGCAAGACAACGGACAGCAATCCACTTCAGGGCACGAAGGTTTAGGGTTTAGGGTTTAGGGTGTAGGGTTTAGGGTTTAGGGTCCGAATAGGAAGCGATCCCTCTCCTCGAAAATTTGCTTCGATTGGTCCTGCAGGGCAGAAACCCATCCTTCGAGCAATAACAAAACATCACTGTTAACCGCAGCTGCTGCTCCCTTGCACGAAGCCGTTCCCCGCATACCCCGCCACAAGTCTTCCGGGCCTCCTTACGCGCATACGCAGCCGCGAAGAGCTGCTCATGTAGAGTGTGGAGCTTGTCCCGAACCGTCGGGTCGTCCAGGCGCTTCTTCAATGCATCCTTGAGCACTCGTGTCAGGTTGCTGTCACTGTCACCGGTTACAAGGAGGGGAAAGGGATGGGCATGTAGCGTGTGTGATTTCCAATTGCATGCTACCGCATTAGGAGGGCTTGAGGGTGGCAAAACAAGACTTCGCATTGCTGGGGAGACTCTGAAGCACCTAGGACCTGGCCCAAAACCTAGCCCAAAACCTTCGAGACCTTCATTCTTACGGAAGTTGGCCTGTCCTGCTTGTCCATCAGCTTCTGTTTGCGCTTCAGGTCACCGAAGGCCACGAGGCTGTGCCCTTGGCAGCGTTCCCAAGTCTCTCAAAGTGCTCAGTTCCCGCCCAATCTGCTACATTACCTTGTCACATGGTTGTTCAGAAACCCTTCAGGACGGCTCGTATTGCGAGCAGGTGCAGCCCAGATGAGGCGTGCAGGATTCTGCACGCCTCCGCGTGCTACTGCGGCGACATGAGGTGAACTAACCCCCTATATGCGGCCGTGGATGTGGGTTTGCCTGGCTGCAGGCGACGTGACTATAAGGGTACAATAGCCTCAAACATTCCTACACTCACTTGGCTAGGACCTAGAAGGTCAGCACCTGTACGGTGGGCCCGGCAAACTCGTCGCGTCAAGAAAAGGTTTATAGGGTTTAGGGTTGAGGGTTTAGGGTTCAGGGTTTAGGGTTTAGGGAACCCAATCCCAGTCCAGTCCCTAGCACTACAGGCCGCGCGAGAGTCGATTTCGGAGCACGTCGAAACAGACGTAGGCCACGCCGCAGGTGGACCAAAGGAGGATCAAGACAAAGCACCTGATCCTGGGACTCAGCAACCCAGAACATACAGACTACGGAGAGGATATAATCGGTCGTAATCCATGCAGTGTCACGGTGTCCTTTTGTTCTCTGCTATATTTTCTTCAGACTCTTCAAGAGCGGCCGAGCATCATTTTGATCTCAGGGCTCAGGTACTCATCTCCAAAACCCCCGCGTGGCTTCGCCTCCTGCTCGTGCACGGCCACCCGGATGGCAAACAGGACCTGGCCACCACAAACAGGAGACCCTGAGCATCGCGAACCCCTAACAGTTTAGGGTCCGTAGAGTTAATCGTGGTTAAAAGATGTATAGGGTTAACAGGATTAATAGGGTTTATAAGGTTTACAGGGTTTATAGGGTTTAGGGTTGTTACACATCACCAAGATCAGCTGAGTGCCAGACCTTGACCGAGGCCACGATGGCCCAAGGCCAAAAGCTGCAACCCAAGGCCCACAGGGCCGTGTACCAGGAGAGTCCGAGGTCTGTGTAGAGCAGCTTCCTTATAGGGTGGGGGTAAAGTTTAGGGTATAGGGTTGGGGGTTCTGCCCTGAAGCATCACTCGCAAGTCTTCTAGGCTTCGGGCAAGAGCTGCACGGCAGAGAGCGTGGACACGAGGCAGCCGGCCAGGCATGCAGCCATGAAGCTTCGAAAGTTGTACTGCATGAAGAGGTCACGGTGCACCACCGTGGGGCAGCCCCCACCTCCTGCGCAAAGCTCGTCCATGGCATCATTGAAATAGGTCAGGCCATGGATGCTGCCTGTGGATTTCGTGGCCACGATGCCCAAGGCCTGACGTGTAAGAGGTTGGCAGCTTGAGAAGGTCCATAAGCAGGAGGCTAGTGCAAAAGTCACGCATGAGTTCGCATTCTTTACAAGCCAAGCAGCATTATCTGTCAAGAACACGTCCTTCATGTCTACGTCCACGTCTGGCCCACTCAGAACCTAGGATGGCCCAACCCTAAAGGGAAAATCTAAAAAAAGGTCCCAAAGGCCTCTTGAACCCAAAAAAAGAAAAAACTCAAACGTCCCAAAGGCCTACCTGGGAACCAGGCCGGCCGCCAAGTCTACTGTTCGAATGTCGCGGGCCCGGACGCTTGAGGAAGTGAGGGTCAAGCCGACGCCCCGCTTCTCATCGCCCAGCATGTCCACCTTATTAGGCTTCGTTGTATGAGCGCTTCTAAGGATGCTGTACTGAATATAACTCTTGACCCACAAATAAGTAAAACTTATCAGAGGCCACACAAAAGCCCCCCTTGAACAAAGGAGGTCCACCTCGGTGAGCTGGAGAGCAGCATCTCTGGTGGTGATCCCTGCGTTGCAGTGCTCGAACGTCGTGTTGGTGACTGTGGCCGAGATGTTGCCGTCCATCACCACCGCCGTGCCCAGCACATCTTCCATCCTCACGTCGTGGAGCTCCACAGTGCTACCATCCCCGGCAAAGGATTGCAGGCTCACGCCTGCGAGCATGGCTCTCGTCACTGTCACCTTGTGCATGGAGAGCTTCCAGCCATTGGTAGCAATCTTGACCTTAGCTTCCCAACGACGGGCTTGATTCCCACGACTTGTCTGAACACAACAGCGAGCCGGCTCCGTCCTCTAAGGCCTCTGCGGCACTCCACACATTGCGCAACGTCACGTTATACATGGCGATGTCCAGCTGCGAGCCTGCAAGAAATGGAACAATGAAACCGAATCTGAGCCTGCAGCTTCCTTCCTCACGTGAAGGGACCGACCAGATCGTGCAGCTTCCAGGTTCAGGAAACCTACCAGCAGGGCCTGGACATGCCTAAACTCAACTCTAGAGACAGCCTGGGCTTGAGGCCTACTGCACGCACAGCACACACGGCACTGAGGGGAGGGACCTTGAGACACCTGGACGAACGCGGTGCGTAGATTGAGGACCGTCAGGTCTCGCAGGTCCAATTTGCTGTCACGCCCACGGAAATCAATGGAGGTCTGCACTGTGGAGCTGTGCAAGGCAAAGGATGCATTGTCCATACGACGGAAATCCACACAGGCTCCCTCACACGGGCCCAACTGCGAGTTGCGAACTCTCACCTCTTTTGCCCTCCAGGCATCCAATCTGTATTGGCCGCTGAGTGTGCAGCTCTCCAGGCTCCAGGAGCCGCCGGATCCCGTAACCAAGCGCGTGTCATTTAGTGTTGAGCCGATGACATTCAGGGAATCTGAGTGGATGTCAGAGTTGTTCAGAGTGGAGTTGGTGACGGCCACTGCGTGTTCGGTATGTACGTCTACTTTTGAGGCCTTCACTTCGTGCATGATCGCCTGCCCAAGGATCCTCACAGAAAGCAGCTCAAGCTCTCTGACCGTCAGCTTGGAAGACGAAGCCGATGAACGCACGATCCAGCTCCGGATTTGGGTGCCTGGCTCGCCCTGGAGCTCCAGGCTTGCCGGCGTGGGAATCTGAAAATATTCACCTCCGCCATCATGGACCTCACTCCAGAGCAGTTTCCCCTGCAGAACCTGCAACTGCAAAAGGCCTCTAACCCACTGCGCAAGCCGAGGGGCTCCGGGCGCGAGCTTCAGGCGCACAGGCTCCGAGCTGTTTGGGGGGAAGGTCAGATTGGAGAGCAGGGCGGTCAGGTTGATCACCTCCGACGAAGTGTCGGGCCTCAAGGTGGAACACTTTCACAGTGAGAAATCCAGGAGCTTATAAACCCTACAAAAAACTTTGTAAACCCTAGAAACACAAAAAAAGACCCTACATAAACCTTGTAAACACTCTATAAACCCTTAAAAAACCCCGTAGGGCAGATATCAAGTCGAGGCGCTCAGGTGTGGGATGGGGCTGGGTACTCTCGACCTGCAAGGCCGCAGTCTCCGCGAGCTGCGTTTCCCGGTGTGCCAGGGCGAGCCCCGCGCCCGCACCCAAGATGAACAGATAAAGCAGCACGCCGTCGCTGCTTATCTGCAAGGCGGAAGCAATTAAGCAGAAAGGATGGGGGATGCACAGCTTAGGAGGTCATTTCGTCTGTGTCGCAGCGGTGCTGGGGGCCTTTCGCATTGTGCGAAGAGCCAGCATTCACTAAGCCAGCTTTCAGTGCAGTCCTCAGTCACACCAGAACTGCAGGCTCTGTAGATACTACTTCCACCTATCCTGCACGCTACGCCGCACGTATGGCCGTGATCCATACTTACAGTGCAAGATTTGAGTACAAGCTACAATACTCTGTGCTGATGGGAACTGGAGAGGCTGGGAGGTGGGAGCTTGTGGGAGGCTGGGGAGGCTGGGCGGCGGGAGGTCGACGCCACATCTGCTTGCATCCTGCTGCACCCAAGCGAACTTTACGGCAATGCCTCTACACAGTGGGATGTTCCCCCTTACACTAACAGTCCTAATAGGGGGATTATAACTGGTGGGGGCACTATAATCGCCATTAAGGACTGTTAGTATAAGGGGGAACATATCCCAACCTAAAACCCTCAACCCTAAACCCTAAACCCTAAACCCAAGGACTGTTAGTATAAGGGGGAACATCCCAGACTAAATCAATCCAAGGCTCACATGGACAGGGAACTTGACCAACCACACGGGGGAGTTATTGGCTCAGCGACACGGCTTGAGCCAATCTCAGCCATGTGCAGTTTAAGGAAAGCTGATGGCATGAACCCAGCTTTGGGTTTAGGGTTTAGGGTTCAGGGTTCAGGGTTCAGGGTTCAGCTTGTGGTAGGGTAGGGGGGCTCAAAGAAGACTTGGACAGCTTTGTTTTGCACAGCTTTTCTGCAGCAGTGTGCCGCCATCGGCTGCAACTCTCTCGACTGGCATCTTGCAAGGCAACACGCAGGGCGTTGCTGGAAGGCGCATGAGCTTCCGAACTTGTGGCCGCTCCAAGGCCCGCAAGCCCACCAAATCCTACAGCCCTAAGCCAGCCCTGAACCCTGCAACGCTCCGACAACCCTAAAACCAAATCCCCTTAAAAGGCCGTTAAAAGACCTGAGTTAACCAAGCGTTTTTCATCCTTTGGAATGCATACAAACCACTTTTTATACTACCTAGGGAGGCCTAAGCCCTAAGCCCTAACCTAAACCCTAAACCCTAAACCCTGAACCCTAAACCCTAAACCCTAAACCCTAAACCCCTGTTCCTTTTGCCTGGCAAGCCTCTGCCAGATGGGAGGGGGGCCTGAAGCTTCGCTTCCAGGCCACCGCCGACGCGCGGGGCGCAGGTTTATGAGGGTTTTAGGCAGTTTTAGGGTTTGGGGTTTAGGGTTTAGGGTTTCGGGTTTGGGGTTTAGGGTTTAGGGTCTAGGGTTTGGGGTTTAGGGTTTAGGGTTTGGGGTTTAGGGTTTGGGGTTTAGGGTTAGGGGCTTAGGGTTTGGGATTCAGGGTTGCGTCTGGAGTCTGTAATTACTTGGGTTAAGGGTTCCCCACCACCACCCGTGTGGTTATCCTGTGGTTCATGGTCCGTGGTTCACGACGTTCATGGTGGGTTCGACGTTGCTCGGCGCTGTCGCTGGATTCAGGGTTAGTCGTTGGGGCTTGGGGTTTTCACTCTACCCCCCGCGGTTCATGGCGGGTTCCGGGTTTAAATTGGGGTTTCGGGCCTGCGTCCCAATTCAAAAGAAGGTGGTGCTGAGCATCTGCAAAAATGGCCGGCTCAGCCCGGACACCACGGGCTTCTAGGCAAGTCGTCCGCGACTTGCCTTGAGTCATGCAGGTTTAGGGGTTTAGGGGTTTAGGGGTTTAGGGGTTTAGGGGTTTAGGGTTTATAGGGCTTATAGGGTTTAGGGTTTAGGTCTTGTTAAGGCTGCCCATGGAACCCTACTGCATCGCACAAGCATATATCACAAAAAGAACAAAAAAAGCCACTCAGGCTTCAACAGCAAATGCGCTTGGGTACTCCTCAACACAGTCTGGTATGATCTCATGCCGCCTAAAGCTGGGAACCATCAAAAGCCCTTGAAAGCTCCCTAAACCTCAAACACTAAACCCTAAACCGCAGTGAATGTTGGCAAGGACATG
The DNA here is from genome assembly GCA_905221605.1 of Symbiodinium natans. Lineage (NCBI taxonomy): Eukaryota > Dinophyceae > Suessiales > Symbiodiniaceae > Symbiodinium > Symbiodinium natans. The sequence goes on from CAJNDS010002157.1 coordinate 81,107, forward strand.
CAACACGAGCAGACGTTTACAATGCGACAAGGCTTCGAAAATGTCGAACGCATGAAGTTGGGATCTCTGTAAACCTTCACGAAGCAACACCACGGCCCTAGAAAACTGGCCTACCAGGGCCGACCAACCTCTACGAATTCCGAAACATCGCAAACTCATCGCAAGCAACACAAAACACAACAAACATTCTGGAAATCCACACGCGGCCGCAAGGACGCGTCCGAAGAATCGCCAACTAGGAAGACTGGGCACAGACACAATCGGGGAGAATCGGGAAATTTATTGAACTTTGTAGCGTTGAGGCGTTGAGCTGCAGGAACCGGTCTTTTAACTCTCTTCTAATAATAATATGTCCTAAAGGTAAAGCATATGGTCTTTTTACTATTGTTACCTTCATGATTCATGACATTGTATTATGCGGAAAGGAAATAATATTATTAGTGCTATTCCTGCGGGCAAATACGATATTCAAAGGGCCCGCAATAACCGTACGCATTAACTATCCGAGTCTGGTTTAATTATTTAGGTTCCAGGTAAACCCTACATCCGAAACCGTACACCCCTTAACCCTTAAACCAAAAACCCCAGGGCAGTTCGATTCTATCTGCCCTTTGGCTTGGCAAGGTTCAATGGTTCTGGGTTTCGGGTTTAGGAGTTGCAGGGTTTAGGGTTTAATGAGGGTTTAGGACGTAGGGTTTAGGGTTCAGGGTTAAGGGCTTAGCGATAGGGTTTAGGTTTAGGATGTAGTTTAAGAGCTCGTGGGCTTGTTGGCCCTCGGCCGGTCTCAGCACCTGCGGCGCACGAGACAGCTGATCTTCAGCCGCCATCAGCGCCGCGGTAGTGTACAGCGTGCTGCCTGACAAGATGCTTTTTGGTCAAAAAGGGCTTCGAAGGGAACATAAGCCAAAAACAAAAAGGGAACATGGGCCTACTCCGGAGGCTGGGAGCCGAGTGCACTTATTTGGGGGGAATGGTGAAGACCTAACTTCCTCCTCCAAGGGTTCAAACTGCTGTTAACAACAACGGGCAGAGCCCCTGGCTCCAAGCCAAACCATGTCTCTGGGCCTTGAGCTCAGCGAGGGCAGCATCACTCCGCCTTGCCTCTCCAGAAAGTTTCGGTCTTATGGGCTTACGAGTTGTGGGGCTTATAGACTTTAGACCCAGATCTCATGGCTTAGATGGAGTTTCGGGGTTTCTGGGTGTAGAAATTCGTTTGGTTGAGTGAGTGCTCAAGGGCCCCACTGAAACTACCAGCCACATCCCCCACGAACCTGGAGAAAACAACAGGAGCAATCTGTTTCTGTTGATGGGGCTCCAGAAGGGAAGCCAGCTCTTAAACAGGGAACAAAGCAATGCATTGTCATCCGAGTGCACGTAGAACAACGGAAAGTCCCGTTTTGGGTGCTTGATTCTACGTGAGGGTACACCTCCTTCAGGTATTGGGCTGTCTGGGAGCTCCTGCTTCCTGAACCTTCTAAACTTCTAAACCCTGCACCCTATACCTCACAAGCCCCTCCTGCTTCCAGCTTTCGAAGAATGTCTTCTGGATTCTGAGTTTGAGATGCCTGGCGAACGCACGGGGGGGCCGGGTGAGCGCTTGGGGGGGCATTGCTTGGGGTGTCAAGGCAAGAATTTGGGGTTTGGGGTTCAAAAGGTTGGGGATGTGCTGGGATGATTAAAACCCAAGACCGTAAAGAACCCCGTCCTTTCAACTGTCTGCAGTCTCCCAGCCCTAAACCCTAAACCCTAAACCCTCAACCCTACACCCTAAACCCTTGTGGTCTTAGCAGGGCTGGGCGGAGGCTCCTTGCAGAAGATGCTTTCTTTAAATGCCAGGAGCTCCGTGCCGTGTGGTTTCTTCTGACGACTGCCATTGCAGAAAAGTGCGAACCCTGCTGATGCTGAAATCTTTGGCATTTCGAACCCGGAAATTTGATACCCGCGACACAATGCGATGATTCTACCAAGCCTGCAACTCGACCCAGAAAAAAACCTTCGGAAGAAATGACTATGCACAGCACCTTGAGAACGCGCTCGACTTCTTGGCAGCCTTCCTCATGGTGAGCTTTGAGCTTCATGGTTTTGGGTTTAGGGTTTAGGGTGCTTCGGAAACATGGGGGCTTAGGGTTTCGGACTTATCGGCTTTAGGGGTTGCAGCGTTCGGGTTCAGGTTGCAGCCTCAACCCTGCAAGGGGCTAAGCCCTCCCCCCCCCACCCCTGAAAAAAACAATGTAAATACGTAGCGTTAACATGTATGTACATGTAATCATATATGATAATAGTACACTATAATGTGGTATAGTATGACATAAGAAGAAATACAACACATACATACATGTATATATATATATGGGCGTCCGCCTATTGCGGTTCCCCCTTATTTTTTTAGGTTTACATAAATGTATATATTTTAACCCTAAACCATCGTTATAACCACAGCAACAAGTCGATGATGATGTAGGTACCCCAAACCTATAAGGTTAAGTTTGACAGGTTTAGGGCTTAAGATTCAGGCATTAAAACGTAAACCCGCAATGAAACCTAAACCCTAACCGTTCAACCCGATAGAGTTAAGGTTAAGCGGTTAGGGTTTAAGATTTAGGTGTGTTTAAACTTTAAACCTAAACCCATAGAGATTTAACCTTAAGGGTTGAAAGTTCGGGCAGTTAAACCTTAACCCTGAACCGTTTAGGGTCAGAACCCTAAAACCCGACAGGGCTCTACAAGCAACAAAGGTTTTGACCCTAAAGGGTGCTGAAGGTATACATGCCCAGACCTTAGGTTTTCTTGAACCATTCAACCCTACAGGGTTTAAAGGCTTAGGGTTTAAGGTTTAGGCATTACCTGTACGATAGAACCTTAAAGCCCTATAGGGCTTGGGGCTTAGATCCCTAAACCTTGAATCCCATAGGGCTATGCCTACGTTTGTAGGGCTTTCTTCCCGGTGACGTGAGAATACTGTGAGCAAATGTCCTTTTCACTACTTCCTGGGATTCAAAATATAAACAAACCATATCGTTATATGATAGAATTCAGGTTTTGCTTATCGGGGGATGGTTGCTTGAGCTATCTTAGGTAAGGTAAGGATTTTAGGATAGAGGTTTTGTTTTGCTTTTTGGGGCGTGATGGGGTTACCCTCATTTTCTTATAGGCTATTTACATGTATATAAATCAAACCCTGAACCATAGTTATAACCGCAGCAAGAAGTTATAACCTTGTCATAAAGAAATTTCCGCAGAGCTCGTCAAATCCGATCATGATGTAGGCGCCCCAACCCTAGAGGGTTAAGGTTGACAGGTTTAGGGTTGAAGATTGAGGCATTTAAACCTAAGCCGGCAATTCAACCTAAACCCGAACCTTTAAACCCTATAGAGTTAAGGTTTAAGGGGTTGGGGTTTAGGACTTAGGCATTTAAAACGAAAACTCAAAAAGTTTCAATCTTAAGTGTTTGAAGTTCGGGCATTCAGACCTTAACCCTGATTCGTTTAGGGTCAGAACCGTGAAACCCTATAGGGCTCCCAAAGGTTCAAAGATTTTAACCCTAAAGGGTACTGAAGGTATACATGCCCTTAGGTTGTCGAACCATTGAACCCTATAGGGTTTAACGGTTTAGGTTTAAGGTTTGGGCATTAATTACCTATACAATAGAACCTTAAAACCCCAGAGCGCTTGGGGCTCAAATCCCCAAACCTTGAATGCCATAGGGTTATGCCTACGTTTGTAGCGCTTTCGTCCCGGTGACGCGAGAATACTGTGAGCAAATGTCCTTCCACTACTTCATGGGATTCAAAATATAAACAAAGAGGATAATTCAAGTTTTGCTTATCGGGGGATGGTTGCTGGAGCTATCTTAGGTAAGGTAAAGATTTTAGGATAGAGTTTTTGTTTTGCTTGAGCTATCTTAGGTAAGGTAAAGATTTTAGGATAGAGGTTTTGTTTTGCTTTTTGGGGCGTGATGGGGTTACCGTTACCCTCATTTTCTTATAGGCTAATTTACATGTATATCAATCAAATCCTGAACCATAGTTATAACCGCAGCAAAAAGTTATAACCTTGTCATGTGCATATATCCGCAGAGCTCGTCACTTTCACTACTTGCTGGGATTCAACATATACACAAACTATATCGTTAAATGATGGAATTCAGGAATTGCGTATCGGGGGATGGTTGCTTGAGATATTTTAGCTAAGGTAAAGTATTTGGGATATTTCGCTTGTTGGGGGCGTGATGGGGCTCCCCTTATTCTTATGGGTTTACATAAGTGTATAAAAATCAAACCCTAACCCATAGTTATAACCACAGCAATAAGTTATAACCTTGTCATATAGAAATTTCCGCAGAGCTCGTCAAATCCGATCTTGATGTAGGCGCCCCAACCCTAGAGGGTTAAGGTTGACAGGTTTAGGGTTTAAGATTGAGGCACTTAAACCTAAGCCGGCAATTCAACCTAAACCCGAAGCTTTAAGCCCTATAGAGTTAAAGTTTAAGAGTTAGGGTTTAAGGCGCAATCCCATATAGTATACGTATACTTCTGAGCAGAAAAGATACGGGAGACACTGCTTGCGATTCAGAATATTCGGAGCAGAAAGGATACAGGGGACACTGCTTGCGAATCAGAAGTTTAGGAGCAGAAAAGATGCGGTCGAGGTACCTCGGCAGGAGCACCATTAAACCATCAAACCATTAAACCAATAAACCATTAAACCATTGAACCAATGGTTTCCGCCTTATGAGAATCCCCTATTCTATTAAACCATTAAACCATTAAACCAATGGTTTCCCCCTTATGAAAATCCCTTAAACCATTAAGCCATTAAACCATTAAACCATTAAGCCATTAAACCATTAAACCATTAAACCAATGGTTGCCCGCCATGAAAATGGTTTAATGGTTTAGGGGATTCTCATATGGGGGAAACCATTGGTTTAATGGTTTAATGGTTTAATGGTTTAGGGGATTTTCATAAGGGGGAAACCATTGGTTTAATGGTTTAATGGTTTAATGGTTTAATGGTTTAATGGTTTAATGGTTTAGGGGATTTTCAGAAGGGGGAAACCATTGGTTTAATGGTTTAATGGTATGGTTTAATGGTTTAATGGTTTAGGGGGGAGACCATTGGTTTAATGGTTTGAGGGATTCTTGGTTAGATGGTTTAAGGGAATGTGCAAAAAACACAGGGGAACCGCTATAGGCGGTGACCCATATATATATATATATATATATATTAGCACCATATTCAGCATGAAACAGCACGCTAGTCCTGCCAGTGCTCACTCTGACAGCCTCATATACAGGCCAACAGGGCGCAGTGTAGACCCAAGAGTAACCTAGGAACCTTTTGTATATTTGTGGTGTTGCGAGACTCCAACCGAGTCCGTCCTCTACGAAGCTCGCCAGCTGAGTGGCATCGACCTTTGGCTTCGGTCGTGGGTTTTAGAGGTTGTTCTGCCGGGTTTAGGGTTTAGGGTTTTGAGTTTTGGGTTTAGGGTTTCGAGAGTTCAGGGGCAATCCTAAACCGCAACTGTTGAACTGAAGCCTTTCCGATGCCGGATGGCTTGTCGGAGAGTGGGGTTCAGAATGAACAGTCAAGGGTGTAGTTTGGGGTTTAGGGTTTAGGGTTGAGGGTGTGGGGTTTGGGGTTTAGGGTGTAGGGTTCAGGGTTCAGGATTCAGAGTTCAGGGTTCAGTTCAGGGTTCAGGGCTAAGGTAGGAGGGCTCCCAGTATCATGTCGACGCCAAGGCCTCACATCATGTCATCCTACACTATCCCCACTGCGGCCCAGGACAACTCCCCCTGCTAAGCCTCTTGTTGTTTTTTTTGGGGGTAGACTTTGGAGGGCTTTTGGGGCCTTGCAGGCCTCCTTTCCTTTGAAACTTCTTTGGGCTCGCCGACGGAGTGTTGTAGGAGGCCGGGGCCGAAGAAAATGGAAAATAAACCCTGAACCCTAAACCCTAAACCCTGAACCCTAAACCCTAAACCCTGAACCCTAAACCCTAAACCCTAAACGCTAAACCCTAAACCCTAAACCCTAAACCCTGGCTCATGTCTTCGGCGACCTTTCTACGTGACGAGTCACAAGCTGCTCGTGCTGAACCACATACAACTTCCATTTAGCCGGGCGCCTTGAGTGTTTCGAGTTGAGGGATTATATAGGGGGTTAGAGTTAAAGGGGGGGTTTAGGGTTTAGGGTTTAGGGTCTAGGGTTTAGGGTTTGGGTCTAAAGGGTTTAAATTTCAGTCTATGCCCCAAGAGGCCCCGTTTAGGACTTATAGTGTTTAGGTTTAGGGTTTAGGCGGGTTTAGGGTGTTGCCAAAATCTCAGCGAACGCAAACACAAACCCTATGCAACCCTAAACCCTAACCCCAAACCCTAAACCCCAAACCCTAAACCCAAGCCCTAAACCCCAAACCCCAAACCCCAATTCCTGACTAAATCCGAAAAATTCCTTCGAAAATGCCATAAACCCTCAAAGCTGTCTCAGCGAGAGACAAACGCTTGGTTGGGAGTCCTACAAGAACAGTGTGCAAAATTGAACGACATCATCACCAAACTGGAAGCATGATATGCCACACATGCTGATTAAAGCATCAGCCGTCTCACTTATATTGATCGCATTGACTTCAAGTCCGTGTCAACCCCAAACCCCAAACCCTAAACCCCAAACCCCAAACCCAAGCCCTAAACCCCAAACCCCAAACCCCAAACCCTAAACCCTACATCAACCCCCCTGGTCCCAAGGCCCTTGCTTTGAATGCCAACCCGGGGCTGCTCATCTTCATCAAGGAATCCACCTGCCCCCGGGGAGGAACCCTAAGGCACTAGACCAGGGCTTTTGGGGGCTTGTAGGATGCTAAACCCTAAACCCTAAACCCCAAACCCTAAACCCTAAGCCCTAAGCCCAAAGCCCTAACCCCTAACCCCTAAGCCCTAAGCCCTAAGCCCTAAACTTAGACCCTAAACCTCAAGCTCTAAGCTAGGGTGTTCTGGACTCCAGGATTTCAGAATGGGCTGACGGCTGTTTAGTATAGGGTTTAGGAGAGCAGGGTTAGTTTTATTCTCCGAACAAGGCCAGAGAGAGGTCACGCTCATGCCAGGGAGATGCAGCATTTTTCGCTAACCACGTAATATAGGGGTCGGAATAAGTTCTTAATCGTACTCGCTTATAGAAACAGCCAAGTTCATAAATTCTATGGGCTAATTAATACGGAAAACTTACAGTAAGTCCTACCCTGGGGACTAGATGCAAATCCTATTCAGGTATATGAACCACAAACAGTTTTAGGTTTCATTTAGTTTCATCTCCAAGGTATGAAGACACCATGGTGGCCGCTTATCTCTGAAGCCCTGCCTAAACATGAGTCGCTCGGGCCTCCCCAACCCATAAATTAAGGAGTATAAGGAGGGACCCCCTAGAAGGGACCCTGAATCTTATTCCCCTATATAACCCAATATATGTATATATATATATATACACACACACACCTTTTTTCCCCTATATACCTAAGTAGCCCCTACACTACCCCTAACGTCCCTTATAAGGTTCCCTCCTTTAGTCCCTTGAGCAAACCCTATATTTTTTGATCATGCCTAAACTTTCTCTTGCACCTCGGCTCGGGGGGAACTTGCCTAAACCCAGGCCATGGGAAAAGACGACCCCGTAAGCTCCTAAAACCCTAAGAACCCTAAACGCCCTGAAACCCTAAAGTTAAAACCCTATACCCTAAATCTACCCTAAACCCCTAAACCCTAAACCCGAAAACCCTAACGCTCACGGACCTTTTTTCTGCAGCCTCTGCCCCCTCACCCGCTCTTGGGGTGGTGGGAGTGGGTCCGCTAAGGAGGCGTATTCCACTTGAAGGGCCATGGGTAGCCTTCTGGGCTTTCGAAGTGTACTTGGAGGTTCATGGGAACTTACTGCTAGGGTTTAGGGCTTCGCGTTTTGTGTTTATAACCCGAACTAGAACTGTACTTATAGGCCCCCTAAAGCCTCTAAGTAGTATAAGTAGACTTCTAACCGGGGGTAAAGTACCCATGAACCTCCAAGGAGCAAAACCGCTGGACAGAAGTGTCCCCCGTATAACGCTATGACTACTTATACTTAGGAGATTTCCTACATATAACCTCAGCTATAACTACCCATCGACCTTCTGGCCTGTTTAAATCTGGCATGGGCCTAAGCTTGCAGGTTCTTTTGGGACATAGGTTTGCCTAATTCAACCTAAGCCCTGAGCCCTGAACCCTACGAGCATGCTAGGCTGGCCCTGGAAGCCCTCTGAAAGAATGCTCGTGTAGATAATCCGCTGAATTCCCCAAGGACCACATGAACCCTAAAACTGGTGCCATTTAACCTAATGCTACTCTAATTCCTACTCAGGCAAAATGAACCAACATCCTTTTAGGGTTCATATGGGGGGTCTCCGAAATTAGGGGTACCTTCTTGGGGTCCGTACTATAAGGGGGTCCTACTATCTGGAGGTCTACTTTAGGGGTCCATCGTGTTAACCCCTATATGGTCCCCAGGCCTAGCATCTTTAACATCTGCACTGCGCATAAGGTCTGAATCTCAAGAGGTCCGGTATCGCTCCTCCTCCCGGTAGTACTTGTTGAAACCTTAGCTGAGGAAAGGGCTCAGCAAGGGCAGCCCTTCTTTAGGAATATGCCCAGATGAGGGTTTAGGGCAGAGGGGGGCGGTTAGGGATCAGAGAGTAGGGTTGGATCACCCCTAAGCCCCAGACCAGACTTCGATTTCCGCATTTTGGCTTCAGAGTCCAGAACAACCCCGCAGAAGAAGTCCAAAACAACCCAACAAAAACACCACATCCTACTGCCACCCTAACCTGAAGCTTGTGTGCCACAAACTCCCAAAAACACAAAACCTGCTGTAAACCCAGCCTAAAACCTAAACCCAATTGAAGCTGGAAACCCTAAACCCTAAACCCTAAACACCAAACCCTAAACCGTTGGTCCTAAGCCCTCAGCTTGGGCAGGAAGCCCACAATGTCCTTCAGCGTGTCGAAGTCCAGTTCCTTCTCCGGCGAGACGGTTCCTGCGGTGCTGGCAGGGATGCGAACGGCTTGGAGGTCACTTCTCCCTCGGTTTAGGGTTTAGGGTTTAGGGTTTGGGGTTTACGGTTTAGAGTTTGGGGTGTAGGGTTTCGGGTTTAGGGCTCTTTTCCCTGAACCCTTTCTTCTGAACCCTAAACCCTTGCATGACTGGTAGGGTAAAGAACTCACGGCTTGAGGGAGGTTGGGGCGCTCTGTGCCCTGTCTTGGGCTCAAGGGCTTTTCTAGGGTTTGGGGCTTGCACAGGCTAGTCTTTCCCTAAACCCTAAACCCAAAATCCTGAACCCTAAAACCCTAAAACCCTGAAACCCTAAAGAGGCTCTGGGCGCTCACTGTGGAAGGTTCTCATGCCTGCCCCGCAAATCCCGTCTCCCACTTTGAGACACGCAAGTGGTTGAACCCTATAAGCCTTTACTAAACCGTTTTGCAACCGCCTTCTTCATGCACTACTTAAACCCTGCCCTGACCTACTCCTGAACCCTAAATCCCAATAATATAACACCCTCAAAACCCTAGACAACCATATCTCCGAAGCGCTACAGCCTAACACCCCAAAACGCTTAGCCCTGATAGCGTAACACTCGGAAGACTCTGGAAGCCCCAAGATTCCGGTACACGTGTGCGCGCGCCTTTGCTTTGGAGCTCCTTGAGGGCCTCCTCCTGGGCTTTCCTCGTGGGGTTATATATATATATATATATATTTTTTTTTTTTTTTGTTGTTGGGGGGGGGGGGGGGGCTGTTTTAAGCTTTAGGGCTCTTTCAGGTTTAGGGTTTCTTTTTGGGATTTAGGATTTAAGCTGTGGGGGATTTCTAAACCCTAAAAGGACCGTTTAGAACTTGTAAAACATTGAACCCTAAACCCTAAACCCTAAACCCTAAACCCTAAACCCTAAACCCTAAACCCCAAAGACTCCGAACCTGTTCCTGTGGAGGCGGGAGCTTTCGGTCTCCGAGGCCCAAGCCAGGGCGCTTGGAGACTGTAGCTGGTTCTTAGTAGGGAATGAGGGAATGAGGTACCCTATATAATCCTTTAAAGGTACATATGTATATGTTTGTTTTATATATAGGTACCCTATATAATCCCTTAAAGGGTATACATAGGGTACCTTATTCCCTCCTTCCCTACTAAGAACCAGGGAGAACTTTGGAGGTTCGAAGTTTGCAAGCTCGTCGCGCAAGTTGCGTGGCCTCTCGCGTCGAAGCCTTGCTGGGTACTAGTAAGGTTGCATGTAGCTGAGCAGCCTTGTTTAGGGTTTAGGGTTTAGGGGTTGAGGGTTGAGGGTTTAGGGTTTAGGGTTTGGGTTTCTCCCCTCGCAGCAATATTTGCCAAGGCACCCAGCTGCTTGTCTGAGACGGTACACAGCGCACTCAAGACTTACATCCTGCAAGATTAACCCTGGCTCAGCAGACTTGGCATGTCAGCAGCCCTTCAATCCCGAAGCCCTAACCGAATCTCGAGCAGGGTTTAGGGTTTAGGGTTTAGGGTTTAGGGTTTAGGGTTTAGGGTTTAGGGTTTAGGGTTTAGGGTTTAGGGTTTAGGGTTTAGGGTTTAGGGTTTAGGGTTTAGGGTTTAGGGTTTAGGGTTTAGGGTTTAGGGTTTAGGGCCCTCTAGAAAACCCCGATTCTTAAAACTCAAAAACCTGGTGACTTCTGCTGCCAAGCCGCAAGCCAGCGGAGAGGAGAGTTAACGGATAGGCCGCGATGGCAAAGCCTTGCTTGTGGATCATTTGGTGGCGTTTGGTTGGTTAGTTCCCTGATTGGTGGGCGTGGTCGCTTTTCAGTTTCGAGAGGTCGCACTATGAGAGGGACCCAAAGAAAGAACCACATGAGAGAGAGCGAGAGAGAGAGACAGGGAGAGAGACAGAGACAGACAGGCACAGAGAAGGAGAGAGAGCGAGCGAGCGAGCGAGCGAGCGGGAGAGCTGACCAAATGAGTCAGGCTTTGCAGCCTTGCAATGAGAGACTCGGGATTGTAGGAATGTGTAGGAGTCAGGGTTCAGTGCTCAAGGACAGAAACTTAATCAGTTGCTGAGTTCATAAGCCCCAAAAAAGTGTACACTTTCAGTTCTGTAGGAGATAAAAGTACCCCAAAACGTGTAAAGTGTGCCCACTCAGCTACTGAGGAAAAGCTCAGGAACTGCCATTTAGTCAGGAACCTTCGATCCTCAGACCGAACCTTGCACCAGAGCCAGGCAGCCGATCTGGTGCAGACGCTCATGCGGGAGGAAGGGTGTCTTGCCACTGGGTAGCATGTTCACCTGGATTGTCGGGTTTAGGGTTTCTAGGGCTTAGGGCTTAGGGTTAAGGGCTTAGGGTGTAGGGTTTAGGGCTTAGTTTGTAGGGTGAGCTGCCCCTAAACCCTAAACCTTCGTCCACCTCAACGCCCTCGACAGTACGGGGTGGATTGTGTACCTGGAGGATCACCACCCTACACCCTGCTTCTCGCAATCCATCATGCTACAAAAGGTAGTCTTTCTGTAGGAGACCTTCCTTACATTGGCTTTTACCTGCGTTGGACCCTGCCTTAAACCAACGGCCCATAAAGGCATCAAGCCAGTCCACAGGCAACACAAAAAGACGCTCCAAAGCCCCAAAACCCTACACCTTCACACCCTTCCCCACCCTCAGGCAATTCGTCTAAAATCCTGCTTTCTGGCAGCGGGCCATCTTGTAACCCGGCACTTCACTGCAGTACCTGCGAGGGCTTCGGCGTTTGAGCGTGCAGGTTCGGAAGCCTTCACTGGCCAGCTCGGCTTAGGGTTTGCCTAGACTCTTAATTGTATTTAATTGTTTTAGTGTTAGCTGTTCTCTGAACATATCAGACTGTTCATAAATAAGGCACCGCAAGCAGGAACTATACCTGTGCCAATTGTTGAGGTCATTTCGTGGGGATTCTAAACACTAAAGCGAGAACCCCACAATAATGCTTGGGGTTTTGGGGTTTTGGGATGGGAAACCCTCACACTGTTGGCGTCGAACTGCCTGCAGATAGGGCGTTTGTTCCCAGCCCGTCAAGTAAGTTTGCAAGCTGGGATCCCTAGGTTTCTCCTATCCCAGGGGTCCATGCACCGATATTTTAGGGTTTAGGGTTTAGGGCTTAGGGTTTAGGGTTTAGGGCCTTAAACAGAGGTTCCTAGACAGAAGGGTCTTTGTTCGGGATTTGGTTCTCTAGTAGCAAGAGAGTTTGTATAGGGCTTGAGGGTTTAGGGAATAGGGTTGCACGTGCCAGCATAACTTCAAGAGAACTCTGCATTGCGAGGCCTGGGTTCACCGGAAATGACGACATGAGCAGTTGCTGCTTCAAAGCAGCAACCCATGTTGGGCTGCCTTGAATTCGCAAATCCGACACCTTAAATAGCTAAGGTAGGGGTCGGAATAATCACGAATAGTATTCCCTTCCGGTCCCTTTATAAATATACTATAATAACCCCCAAAACCCTATTTTAATCATTAAGGCCTTATTTATGGTAAACCCCATCTGGTCCCTTTATAAATATACTATAACAAATCCCCAAAACCCTATTCGAAGTATTCAGGCCCCTAGAGTGTACCCCAAGACCCTCATTGCACAGCACAGGAGCGTCTCAACAGCATGATGCACTTGACACAAGTCCTTCTGAAAACTTCCGCCCCGAACCTGAAGCTTCAGCGTGCTGCAGGGTTCGCGCTTAGGGTTTTAGGGTTTTAGGTGGGTTTAGGGTTTAGGGTGGGGGTTCCTTTGCGGGCTTTAGGGCTTGGGATTTGACCTTTTTTTCACCACGAGAGTCTGCTCAGCCATGAAGCAATTCGCCTCAGCCCATGATACACGCATGAACCTCACGAACACGTAGACCCTAAAAAAGCCATGCAAACCCTATAAACCCTAAACAAACTTATATAAACCTTAACAAAAACCTTATGAACCCTTAGAGCCCTTCTAAATCCTACAAACCCCAACTACCCTATAACCCTTGAACACCCTGCGCACCCTAAAACCCCTGTAAACCCAACAAAACCCTAGCATCCCCATACCCCTAAACCCTAAACCCTAAACCTGCGAAGTTCCCTACAGCACCCTAAACCCTAAACCTTAAATCCTAAATCCTAAACCCTAAGCCCCAAACGCTAAATCCTAAACCCTAAACCCTAAACCCTGCCTGACCATCTCCTCTTCACTGCGGGGAGCCTGTGCTTGACCCACTGGTTCGGAAAAGGGAGGTTTCGGTTTTTTTTTTTTTGGGGGGGGGGGGGGGGGGGCGGGGGGGGGGGGGGGGTATGGGCTTTAGATGGGTTTCTAGGGTTTATGACTTTGTCTTAACTCACAAACCATAAGATGGCAACCCCAGCTCGCTTTAAAGCCTGTGGTCCTCTGAAGGAACGCTAAAGCGTCAGGTTCTCAAAAGAGGGTAGGAGAGTGGCTGCATGAGTGAGGTGGGTGAATGGTAGTGGCTGACAGTTGACAGAGTGTGAGTGATCCGAGGGCCCCCAAGACGGTGAACAGGGGACCCAACAGCGCTACCCTGCATTCTGAACACCAACTCATCATCTGCACATCCTTTCGGCCCTATCCCTGCTGGATTTTGGGACGCGTTCGTGAAAGAACCACTGGCTTTCTCAGCTTACTTTGTGCTTCTGTGGATATCAGTATATGCCAATGAAGCACGGGTGGGGAGGCAGGAGGAACCCTGAACCCTAAACCTTAACCCAGAGCCCCAAAGTCTAGAACCCACCACACAATGAAGCAACGAAGGACTCGCAGGCCTCCAGGAAAGTGATGTCCGCCCCTGCCTGCACAAATGCCTTGCGTTCAGGGTTTGGCTAAGGCCTTTCTCCACCAATCCCTGCAAACTCTACTGCTTGCAGTTTCGGGTTCGGAGTTTAGGGTTTAGGGTTTAGGGTTTAGGGTTTAGGGTTTAGGGTTTAGGGTTTAGGGTTTAGGGTTTAGGTGGGTCTGACTCTACATGTCAGGACTGCGAACAAATCGGAGTGACAGTGCTTAAGCGAACGCCGCTTTATCCTGCGCCCGTGCCACGCTTCCCTAACTTACTGGCACGGCTGCGTAACGAAACAGCCGTGAGAGCGTTTGAAGCCCCTCATCGACCAGGCCTGTTCAGATCCTCGCGTCATGCCAAGCAACTTTCGGCTACAATAAGTTTGAAGATCACGCCGGCACAAACGACTGTATTGCTCGCGACCGCGGGCATCGCCTAAGTATGCATGATGTCCATCAGCCCACACATGGTCAAAAAACTTTCTGACAAAACAGATGTATCACATATCAACGCACGATGGCAGTGTCAACGTAGTGTCCGTGGCCTGCTTGACTAGTTTTAGGGCTTAGAAATTGCCCACAATGTGCATTCATCCTGCTCTCTAAACTTGCTGAAAAGTCGGAAACCAGGAGCGGCAGCCACGCGACAGGAATTTCGGTCTTGGTACTAAGAGACAAACGTGATGTCGTCAAATTTCTGAGTTGGCGCAAGATGCACAACTCCGAGTGGCTCTGTTGCAGGGTTTACGGTTTAGGGTACCCTTTAGGGTCCATTTGTAGTACTATTATGGAATTACATACCCAGAAACCCGATGTTGTGCTTAGGTTTGAGGGTATGGCTTTTGGGTACCTATTTCCTGAATAGTGCTACAAATGGATTCTCTGGAATTGTGAACACACGCACTAAACATCAAACTTCTGCCTTCTAGCGCCAAAAATGGACATTGACTGTAATGCGTAGTATAAGGGCCTTAATAAATAGAATGAGGTTATTTGGGGGGCTCTTCTGGCATAAATATATAGCGATTCCGACCCTTGTCATTGGGGTTCGATGACTTTCAGGGCTGAATGAGATTTTCTAAAGATCTACATAGCATCGCCTGTTAGCCCCACCACAAATTAGGGTTTAGGGTTTAGGGTTTATTTTCCAGCACGCAGACAAGTAACAATAAACCCCGACGATACACAAACCTCAAAAACGCAGCAACAAGACCCTCAGATCCTAAACCCTAAACCCTAAACCCTAAACCCTAAACCCTAAACCCTAAACCCTAAAGCCCAGTAGTAGGTAGTAGAAGGTATACACATTTTCGAGGCTCCCCGGTTCCGCAGGACTTGGGTTTCGGGATGCTTCCGAACATTGAGCAGGCTGGCATCCGTGGGGGTGCAAGCAGCCACGCTCTGGAGCTTCATGTTCAGGGTTTAGGGTTTAGGGTTTAGGGTTTAGGGTTTAGGATTTAGGGCACGTTTGATACAGTTGCAAGACCATAGTGTGTGTGTGTGTGTGTGCGTGCGTGCATGTGTGTGAATTTCCAGGTCTTCTCATACCATTCACTTGTCACCGTGACATTGAGGAACGTTCATGCGACCATATGCTGGCGCGAGGACCACACCGGATCACTTAAGAAACTCTTGGGAGCGAAGTGAACAACGTCTCTTCTTCTACTTCTGAGCAAGCTTCCCTAAACCCTAAACCCTAAACCCTAAACCCTAAGCCCTAAGCCCTAAGCCCTAAGCCCTAAGCCCTAAGCCCTAAGCCCTAAGCCCTGAGCCCTGAGCCCTGAGCCCTGAGCCCGATAAACCCTAAACTCAAAACCCTAAACCCTAAACCCTAAACTTCAAGCTCTAAAGCCTAAGCCCAGAAACCGGAAATGCCTTGATATGTGTTGCAAGGCGGCCGGGCATTGGAAACGAAAGTACTGCGAGCGAAGCGTGCTTGATTCTCGCTGTCCAGTGCATACAAGGTAATCAACCATTCAACGGGTGGACTCTGAACCCTAAACCCTACTTTGCAGTACTGCCTGGAAAAGAAGTTATATGTTTTTAAGGTATAAGTAGCTATAATAGGAACCCAGAACCATCAAAAGGTATCAAAGGGTAGTACTCCAACACCCAGAAAACCCTGTTTGCAAAACCCTGAACTCATACCCTAGAGCCCCCGCACCCATAAGCCCATCTTGCAGGCTCTAACCAGACAACAAGAAAGTGCCGCTTCGGACCAAGACTCATAGAGGCCCTAAGCCCCAAAGACATACTGAATCCCCAACCCCACATACTGAACCCTTAAACCTCTAAACTCCTAAGCCCCTACACCCCTAAGCCCCTACACCCCTAAACCTCTAAAGCCCTCAACCCCTAAACCCGCGACGGTCAGTGGGCCTTGCAACGTTCCAAAGCCTCATCCAGTCCAATGGAAGCTCGAGCATCTGTGCGTGCCTCGCAATGGCAACGGCATCTTTCCAGGGGTTCTTACGGAACTCGAACATCAGTTGCCCCAATGGTTTAGGGCTTCGGGCATTTAAGGCTTTATTAAGGGGTATCAGGAGGGATCCCAGAAGGGACCCTTAATCTTATTCCCCTATATAACCATTATACATACCTCATATACTACCGATATACCTAAGTAGCCCCTAAATAATCTCCTTGAGTCCCTTAAGTTTAAGGTAGAGTTGCAAAAAAAAATCAAGTTTAGGGTAGAGTATCCCTATACAAGGCTTGCGACTGGCCCTCAGAAAGATTCAACGAATAAAATTGGACTCGGCAATTTGAGCCTGCCCCCCGAAACCCTTTCAAAAGCCCTTGTCAGCCCTGAACCCTAAACGACCCTCAGCCCTAAGCCCTCAGCCCTAAGCCCTAGACACTAAACCCCCCCGCCCCCCCCAGACGCGTTCCGGGGTGCCATGATGCAGATGTCCCAGGGACCTTCGTCCCGGGCGTCGCACGCAGCTTTGACGCGCGCAAGAGCCTGCGAGGGGTCTTCCGCAGAGGTTTCCATACCGTTTCAAGGTTGGGGTTTAGGGTTTGGGGTTTATATAGGGGTTTAAGGTTTAGGGTTTAGGGGTTTGGGGTCTAATTAGGGTTTAGGGGTTTAATTAGGGTTTAGGCTTAGCAACAGAGGGTTGTCCTCGGCCCTTCTTTGACCCTCAATTCAGGTTTGTTTATCTGAAAAGGGGCCTATGAGACTTGGAAAGAAGATAGTTGGAGGCGTCTTCCTTGCGGTGGCCACAGTCCACCTCTTCCTTCACCCCAACTTCCGGCCCAACAAATTTCTGAGCAACCCTAGACTACCCTAAACCCTAATTAAACCCTATATGCTCTACCAATGTTAAACCCCAAACATTGGCCAGTACTCCGTAAAACTCCTAAGCTTCCCCGTTCCCCTTCAGGACTTCATAACTCCAAGAAGCCTCTCCATTCAAAAAGCACGTGCACAAACTCTGCTGCAAAAGCCTTTTCGCCACCTACTTACAGAGCAAACAAGCCCTCAGCCCTCAAACCTAAAACCCTCAGCCCTTGGCTAGGAAACCCGCAGGCCAAAACCTTGGAACCCTAAACCCTAAACCCTAAACGCTAACCCCTAACCCCTATAACCCGAAACCCTACACCCTACACCCTAACACTTCATCGCAGACCTCGGCGCGGCTGACCACCATGGTCCCTTTTGTGTGCCCACAGCGCTTGGGGGCCACCTCAGGTATGCTTAACAGATGACCCTAAACCCTAAGCCCTAAGCCCTAAGCCCTGAACCCTGATAGTTCTGGCTCAGGGGCTTGTTTGGTGTTGGAGGGCTTCAGGGTTCAAGGGCTCAAGATAGGGTTTAGGGTTTAGACAGGGGGTTGGACTCTGTTCATCGAACTCGGCACATCATCAGTAATTATGCGCTACTAAGAAGCAAGCCTTATGGCTCTGAAGCCCTTAAACCCGAAACCCTAACCCCTAAGCCCGAAACCCGAAACCCTAGCCCTAAATCCTAAACCCTAAACCCTAAACCCTAAACCCTAAACCCTAGCCCTAAACCCTAAACCCCTACAACGAAGCCCTGCCTGGTCTTCGATCATGACGCCGGACCTGGGAGTAGGGGTATAGACGCAAGCCTTCAGGCATTCACCGAAACCAACAGCTGCCAAAGCAGTTCATATAAACCCTAAACCCTAAACCCTAAACCCTACACCCTAAACCCTGAGTCTCTAGAGGATGGAAGACATGATCTTACAAGTTGTTGAGGAAGAATAGAAGGGACTGAGACAGACATCCCCTAATTCATTGCTCTACTACGAGCCGAGAAGCCTTGAGGCAAGCCACCCTAGACCCCTCCAACCACACCCAAACCCTAATGACCCTAAACCCTTTTTTGAACCCAGACTCTGTACGCTGGGGCGATGACAATTCCATCGACTTACAGACTTACATCCAAGAACACTAAATGCGGCATCCAAGAGAGTCAGCACGCAACCTCAACTAACCCTAAGCCCCAAACCCCAAACCCCAAACCCTAAACCAACCACTCGGCAGTAGGTTGCCCCGGTCCCCCCAACCTCTTAAAGGTTCGGGGGGGGGGGGGTGGGGTACTTGGAGGTTCAGGTACTTATAACCACAATTACAACTGTACTTATAAGCCCCCCTAAGTCCCCGAAGTAGGTTATAAGTAGGTTTCTGATTGTGGTTACAAGTACCCATGAACCTCCAAGTAGGGATTTGGCAGCCTCTCAAGGTCTCAGAGGATTTACGGTTTAGGGTTGGCTGAACTGGGCCTCGCAGGATGCAAATCTGAGGCATAGGGTTTAGGGTTTAGGGTATAGGGTTTAGGGTTTAAAGTTCGGGGTTTCGGGGTTTCGGGTTTCGGTTTAAGGTCTCAGGAGACCCTGATGTTTAGCCTGTGCCACAGTGCTTCCCAGCTCTGAAGGTTGGGAGCCACAGCGGCCAACTGTCAGATCCCTAAAGCCTGAGCCCTAAACCGACCCGAAACCCTAAACCCTAAACCCTAAACCCTAAACCCCAAACCCCAAACCCTGAATCCTTCTTTTGTAAGGTTTCCGAAGGTTGCTTCATCATAATCCGCAGACTGCTGGGTTTGGGGATGCTGAGGTACCCCTTCAAAGTCCCCACGCAGTGCCGTCGATGAAGGTGCTAAGTTTGTTGGGTTACGGGGTCTCTCTCACAATTTTTTCTTGGAGGCTACAGACATAGCGAGTGCTTTGCACTCTAATCAAGGGTTTGAGGGTTTAGGGTCTTAGGGTTTAGGGAAAGTCTAGGGTTTAGGGTTTTAAGAGCCCAAGGGACATACCAGCTTGGGCATATCCCCGCACCGTGCGCTTCACGTTCACCGCGTTGCCGTAGCCTAGGCCACATTCGTCGGAAAAGCAGCCCTCCCCCTTGTATTGGGAATCTGCCAACGCCCGCCACTATCAAATACATGTTCCGATTATTCAAGCAGTTCCAATTGGGGTTTTCTGTCGTTCTGCCAGTGGGAGTTCGGGTTGGGGATGTACTTTGGCCCTGACGAGCGAAGGGCTGCGGGCCGAGAACAAGGGAGCAGCTTGGGAAAACAACTTGTTTCAGGGCTGTAGGCCCTCGCACTTCGAGCCCTCGTGGCTATACGCCCTTACTCAGCTCCATAGCCCAAAGCGACGTGTTTCAACGACAAGTCCTCCGAAATCCTCAGAAACACACTCTCGGAGAAATCCTAAACCCTATAAACCCTATTTTTCGAGCAAAGCAGCAACTCAAGCCCTACAGCTTAAAGTTTAGGGTCCAGGGGGGTCAAAAGGCAGCCTCACAAACCCCCCAAAAAATCAAAGCGCAGCTGTCCGGGCCTCAAACGGTTCAGGGCTTCCGAGGCTACACCCTAAACCCTAAACCCTAAACCCTAAACCCTAAGCCCTATCCCCTAGCCCCTGAACCCTAAACCCTAAACCCTAAACCGCTTCTGTTCTCTCCTGAAACCTGAAATCCCAAAACTGCGACCGCGGGGCCCGTGTCCCCGTCGCCAATGCAGCAAATGCTCTCCAAGGATCCACAGATGCGGAACGCAGCATCCAGCATCTCCTCATACATACAAAAAAGATACATACATTGGCTCTATATGTGCATAGAAATATACACATATAAATAAATAAATTAAGTAATTAATTAATTAAATTAATAGATAGATAGATATATATATATATATAAGCACAGATGGAAACAACAAACGTGTTCAGTACGTAAGTTCCAGAGCTTAGCGGGCAACTCGGCCAAATTGGGTTTGGGTTGCTGGCTTGGAGGGGGGTTGCCTTCCTGGCCTCAAAGGAATAGAGAGGGCATTTCAGGCTGGGATCAGCTGTCAGATTCACACAGGGCATGGCCACCCCCTCCCAGCCCCACCCCCTCCAAGAAATGGACAAACAAAGTCGCAGCACCCTAAACCCTAAACCCTAAACCCTAAATGCGGCTTGGGGCCTGGTAGGACACCAGCTGGCAGTCGGCGAAGCCATGCACTGCGCTCACACCAAAGCCCGTCATGAAGGTGAGCTCAAATCCTTGGTCCCGCAGGCTTCTTAGGATCGTGGCCTTCAGGATTTAGGGGTTAGGGGTTTAGGGTTTAGGGTTTCAGAACCCCACCAGTACCCTAGAAGCTCCGAGGAAAAGCCTGCAAGGCCCTACGACCACTAAACCCTAAACCCTAAACCCTCAACCCTAAACGACTTCAGGTCCCCTTTCGTAGCCGCGGGGCCCATGCGCTCGATGAGGCGGGCAGTGAGGCCGTCATAGCCTTGGCGCGGCTTTGAGTGCTCCACCAGAAAACCCTAAACCGTAAACTCTAAACCCTGAACCCTACACCCTAAAACCACAAACTGTTTGCCCTAAACCCTAAACCCTAAACCTCCCATCGTCTGAAGCCAAAGGTTCTGAGTGCCATAGGTGTGCCATGGGTGTGCCTTAGACCCAACCGCCCTACCTGACTTTAACCAAACCCTAAGCCGAAAACCTCACACCCCACGTAAATCAAGATTCAAAGGCTCCTGGGGATCTCGCTGGACATCCTTTGCAGGGGTACCTCTTTTAAAGATTCACTACGGGCCTAGAGGGGTCCGGGGCACGGTACCGCTGTTTAAAGCAACACCTCCCAATCATGAGGGGCACACATGCCGATTTGACATCCTACTCGCACAGGAGCCAGTCTGAAATGTCGCGAAAGTCTTCTAAACGATGCATTCGGAGGTGAGCCCTTACGTCCTGGGGCTGATGATGCAACAGGTGCTGCATGTAAGACTGGGCCACTTGAAGCTCGCAGTCGTCAACGTGCCCACGCCAAGGCGTGACTTTAAGTAGGTTATGTATGCTAGCACCATCCACATGCTTGCCTGCTTCCACACCGACGCAGGTCAAGTGCACAAGAGAATCTCTGCGAAAGGTCCTGCCCAATGTCTCAGATGCTGACAAGACCGACGCAAGATTCTTCATGTGCATGTGAACCTGTGAGCCATCGTGGCGACAGGAGGGGCGCTTCTCCCCAAAGCTTTCATCGAAAACCCACAGCCGGCGGCCAGTTCGAGATTCTTTGAGCACAAATCCGTGAGCACGTTGCCGCTGGAGCCAAGAACATCCTGTGGCCTTCTCTAGCAGCTCCTTGACCACCCGGAAAGAGTCGCTGCCAGAAAAACTGGTGCAAAAGCCCAGTTGACAGCGACCAGCATCCTGCTGCCGCAGGAGGAAACGGAGGAACTCGGCCGCCAGCGGCCGGTACTTTACGTGCTCGATGTCCCCTGTCTTGCTCCGGCGAGAGCTCAGGAGTGTCTTCAAATCCAGGAGAACCTCAGCTGTTCCTAGTGTATGTAATCAAGGCATGACTCGACTCGTTTTATGGTCCGAATGTAACCACCTAAGAGAAAGAGAAGGACGACCGACCACGTGCAGCAACAATGCCACGCCTAGACATTACGTATACAGTCTTGGGGAAAGGGAGAATGCGAGACGATCGAGGAACCAGGTAAACACCACTGGCACCTGGCCCATCAACTTGCCCATCCAGCCTGACCCTGCCATCTGCAGCCACAGATTTTGCCCCATCGGCTGCGGCCTCGCCAGCCACTGACTTCGGCCTCATGAGGCTCACCAGGCTTGAGTCCGTGGTGGCGGTCTCACTCACAGCATCGGAGCTGGTGAAGATGTCGGACTCAGCAGCTCTTTGCGGGCAGTGGGGGCAGCCGCGTTCACGGCAGCGCCGGCCTCGGCAAAGAAAGATCCGAGTGGGCCGGCCACCCAGTCGACCTAGGCAGTTGCTCTGTGGGCATTGAAAAATGTGGATGCTGCGGGCACCGCAGAAGTCATGGTAGAAGCACTTCTCCATGGCAAGGCCCAAGCTGGAGGCTGAATTTAGATTGCCTTCTGAAGTAGGTCCTTGCATGGTGCTAACTTGCAACGGTTCCAAGGAGGGATACGCGTGAACTTCTGAAGCAAAATCTTGACTACGACGCATGCCGCCTGGCAGCTCCTTGCCCCATCTATTCCCCTAGGCTCTCCCTAATCCCTAAACTCTAAACCCGAAACCCTAAACCCTAAACCATGAACCCTGAACCCTACTAGTCTCCTTGTATGGAAGCTAGACAAGCTGAGCCTGAAGCTGCAACGAATGGCGCCGACAGCTTGGAGCCAGTACTAGACCCAAGGGTAGCCTAGCAATGACAGGGGTTTAGGGTTTAGGGTCTAGGGTTTAGGGTTTAGGGTTTAGGGTTTAGGGTTTAGGGTTTAGGGTTTAGGGTTTAGGGTTTAGGATTTAGGGTTTGGGGGTGTCCCAGGAATGAAAAAAGGGGCCTTTTTGGTTTAAAGGGGCTTTTCGGGGAACCTAAACACTCAAACAAGAGGGAATAAGGGCCTACTCCGGGTCCGAGAGTACTTTGTTTTTATAGCTTGGGGTTTAGGGTCTTGGTGGCCCAGTAGCTAAAAGATAATGAAGGTACCGGTGCCTTTTTGGAGGCTGGGTTACTATTTCGGGAACCTAGAACCAAAAAAGGAGCGAAAGGGTACCGCAACCACCCAAGGGGTGAGGGTTGAGGGCTTCGACGCTCGCACTTGCACATGCCCGAGGGTCTGCAGTCATGGTTTCATCGCTCACACGCGACAGGCAACGTAGCAAAAGGGCTACTTCATGTCTTGTCGTGTCCCTCAACAGTAGATCCCGTCGAACCTGTTGTAGTACTAAACCCCAAACCCCAAACCCCAAACCCCAAACCCCAAACCCCAAACCCCAAACCCTAAACCCTAAACCCTAAACTCTAAACCCTAAACCCTAAACCCTAAACCCTGAACCCTAAACCCTAAACCCCAAGCCCAGCAAGGCCAGCGGCAGCATGGCATGACGATGATACCTTTGCGCTCGGCCAGCAGCTTCCGAAGCCTCGTGGGGTTTAGGGCTGGGCCCTTTATGAAAGGGGTTTAGGGTTTGGGGTTTAGGGTTTAGGGTTTAGGGCTTGGGGTTTAGGGTTTAGGGTTTGGGGCTTGGGGTTTAGGGTTGGGGGTTTAGGGTTCTTTCGTGACAGCTACCTGTGACAAGGCGAAGCTGGCATGACGAGTGGAGGGATGCTGAGATCATGGGGGCGTGGGGACCTGGTGCCGAAAACACTCCAGAGACTCTTCTGCCCCTTACTAGGCTTTTAAGCACTATATTCCTTGGATCATGTCAGCTAGGACCCGTATTGTATGGTAGGCAACTTTTCGTAACTAAGGGGTCTTGGGGATCTTCGGGGTACAAACATACCTCGCAGCCTGCCTGGCGGCAGGTGTTCCAGTTCCCTCGGAACGTGGCCGCCGGGGCTCCGAACCATTGGCCACGACCTCAACGCTGTCAGGTGTTTTTTTGGGTTCCTCGGGGTGTGAAAGCTTCGTCCTGCTGTTTTGGGCCTTTGTAGGCTGCAACATCAGGGTGCTATCGAGTGGAAGGACACAGCCAAAGATATGGATGATGAATGAACCTACCACTTGGCAGATATTCATACTTTCCTGCAAACCGTCCAAGACAGTGCAGTTGGATTCGGTGGCATTTGGGTGTTTCCTAAAAACAGGTACCCCAAGAGACAAAAAATCACCCTTGGCAGGCTGCAAAATTCAAATTTTCAGCTACTTTATTAAGAGGCCTATGAAACCCCAACGGCTATGGATCGAAGCTCGGAGGAAAGAACCAAAGACACCCCCCCCCCCCCAAAAAAAAAAAGAAAAAAAAGAGAAGGGGTTTAGGGCTTAGGTCGGAAACCCTCAAAAAGACATCGACCGCTATTGGACTGTTGGAAGTTCTTGAGATGTGCTGCAAGTGCTTCGCAGAGTCTGTGCGCGCCCGCAGCAGACCCTGAGCCCTACTAGCACCTGGCCGCGTATACCCGTTTTTCCCTACAACCCCTTCTTTAGGACCTAACTACCTTCCTCAGCATCGTAACGTTACCATACAAGAAGGTACCCCTAAATGGGGTAGGCTTCAGGTAGCCCGAAACCCTAGACCCGAAACCCCACACCCTAATCCCTAAACCCCGAAACACTAGTTAAACCCTAAACCCTAAACCGGGTAATATGAGCCTAAACCCTAAACCCTAAACCCTAAACCCTAAACCCTAAACCCTAAACCCTAACCCTAAACCCTAAACCCTAAACCCTAAACCCTAAACCCTAAACCCTAAACCCTAAACCCTAAACCCTAAACCCTTCTGACTAAACCCTAAACCCTAAGCCCTATGAACCTTATGGGTCAAACCGAAGCCGGAGTCTCTCAAGGGCCAGCTTCAGAAGAAGAAAAGCGTGGATCTGACAACCCAGAACCCCAACTTGCGGTTTAGGGTTTAGGGTTTAGGGTTTAGGGTTTAGGGTTTAGGGTTTAGGGTTTAGGGTTTAGGGTTTAGGGTTTAGGGTTTAGGATGATTTCGGACCGAAATCCTAAAACCCCAAGGTTTCGGGGAATCCGGCTTCCTGCAAACCATATGCTAAAGATTCCTAGGCCCCTGTTGCAAGTGGTCTCCCTCCGGATGAAGGGTTGTAGAGTTTAGGGTCTAGGGTCTAGCGCTTAGGGTCTAGGGTCTAGGGCTCAGGGTTTCGGGCTAGGGTTTAGGGTCCAGAGTTCAGGGTTTAAGGGCCAGGGGTTGAGGGCTGTGAACTGTCCGGATGTAACAGACGCCCTACATGAGGAGACCGGGTGTAAACTTCGTAAGCAAAACGCCGCTGAAATATCCCGAAGACCCTTACAAAACCCTAACAAGACCAAAACCCTAAACCCGAAACCCCCAAAATACCATAAAACCCCGCGCGAAAGACCCTAAAAACCCGAAACCCCAAAAATTCCCTAAAACCTCATGCGTGAAAAGCTCGAACCCCTAAAGAGCCGGGAAACTGCAGCGGCAACTCGCGCAGCTTCTGCTTCCGAGGCTTTACGCCGACCTTTGCTCAGTGCACATCGAGGGCGTACGCAAGCCCTAATGCACCTCAGGTTTTGGGGGGTTCGGAGCACCTCAGGGGGTTTAGGGTTTAGGGTTTAGGGTTTAGGGTTTAGGGTTTAGGGTTTAGGGTTTAGGGTTCGGAGTTTAGGGTTTCATTGGGCTTAGGGTTTCTATAGGGTTGTAGGGGTTGGGGTTTAGGACAGACCAGTGCTGCATGGAGGGTTGCCCAGGCTCCCCTCGATTTGCTCGGGGAAAGGGCGTGTAAGCGACTGCATCATAGCGGGTACGTGCCTATTTGAGAAAATTTATCCCTAAACCCTAAACCCTAAACCCTAAACCCTAAACCCTAAACCCTAATTAAACCCTAAACCCTAAGCATACAGGCTCTTGGCATGCAAGCACCTGTTGTGCGGAGTTGTGCGCACTTCGCGGCTTGTGGGTCTGGAGCTTTGCCGGGATAAGGCTGTCACCCCAAACTCCCTTCGTGGAGGTTCTTGGGTGCTTGTAACCCCAGAAAAAAGTCTACTTATAAACTCCCCAAACTCCCTACTTGGAGGTTCGTGGGCACTTATAACCACAGTACTAAGTCTACTTATAAACTACTTAGAGGACTTTGGGGGCTTGTAAGTGCAGTAGTTGTTGGTCGGTCTTGCGGGTTCAGTTTTGGATTTGGCGGAAAACCCGGGTCTTACTCAGTTGACTACTTGGAGAGAAATATATCCAGTACTACTCCGGGTTTTGAGACGGCGTGTGCTGCCCAATATGTTTTGAAGCCCACACATCAGGTCTCCAGTCCCTAAACCCCCTCCCACGCGCCGCCTCAGCCAAGAATCCAAAACCCTAAACCCTAAACCCTGGACCCTGAACCCTGAACCCTAAACCCTAAACCCTCAACCCTAAACCCAATAAGCCACATAAACCCGAAACTGAAAACACCCTGAGCACTGCGAGCCCCACTGGCTTCCCATGGGTGCAGTATCCACGAAAACCTTCTTAAGAAACATATCTTTAACATTCCCTTAAACTGAAAAAATCATGAGAGGGGGCTAT
Organism: Symbiodinium natans; assembly: GCA_905221605.1. Lineage (NCBI taxonomy): Eukaryota > Dinophyceae > Suessiales > Symbiodiniaceae > Symbiodinium > Symbiodinium natans. The sequence goes on from CAJNDS010002157.1 coordinate 107,369, forward strand.
AGAAGTGGTGCTTGGAGCTCATTTAGCGAGCCCCCCCCCCATACAGGTGTCTTGTCTTTCGGGTTTCTTGTGGCTTTCTTAGGGGCGACTGGTTTGTGAACTTTAAGCTTCCAGCTTCTGAAGAGGAGGAAGGGCCTTATGAAGACCCGAAATGGGAAGAACATGCCGCCTCTGCTGTAGACAGCATTGTTGCGTGAGGCTTCCAGCCTAACCACTACAATGGAAACGCCACTTTTGGCACTTTGCGCGTACTACGCCGCTCCCTTTTCTTGCGACTTGCTTGTAGCTATGAGGGGGCCCGGGGGGTCGGCCATATTCAACACTAAACCCTAACCCCTAAACCCTGAACCCTGAACCCTAAACCCTAAGCCCTGAAGCCTAAACCCTAAACCCTGAACCCTAAACCCTAAACCGCAAACCCCAAACAACAAGAGATGTGTCAAAGGGCCCAAGCGCGAGGTGAAGAAGAGGGCCAGGATGCCTCAGGCCGAGCACTCCCGCTTTTTTACAAGCAGGCGGCTTAGGGTTTAGGGTTTAGGGTTTAGGGTTTAGGGTTTAGGGTTTAGGGTTTAGGGTTTAGGGTTTTTTTTTGCCACCCGCCTAGCAGACCCTCAAGGATCACTCCGCAGGGAACAGTCTGGTCCGTACATGGTTCACTTGGGCAAAAAGGGCCCCGACACAGCCCCACAACCCCAAACCCCCAATCCCAAACCACAACACCATCTGAAGCCACGCCCAGTCAGAGGGCTCGGGTATGCGGGGCTGCCTCCAGGCCTGGTACTTCGCTCCTCCCGCCCTTTCAGGTGGTTCAGGACCGGCACCAAGATTGAAACACGGTAATCAGGGCAGGCTACACCCTATTGCGTATCGCGCCCTATGGCAGTGAGACTCATCTCCCAAGGCCTCCCTACACCCAGTGAGCACGCCCCGCCCTTGAATCAAGTCTCAACACACCTGGGGAACCGCAGTCACAAATACAAGTGCGGCGGGCTTGCTCACGTTCGTGCTCCCCTAGTCGTGCAGTTCAGTGCTCTGTGGATCTCGAGGGTGATTGCTCAACCGTGAACTGAAATCTGAAACCGCAGGTCAAGCCCCCAAGCCTATGACCACACAAACATTCACCCCTGTTCCCCAGTCACGTTTGTTTGGTGCCCTCCACACCTGGGACTGTACATCAAGCTGACAAAATTGGGATCGGCCCCTCTTAGTGCTCTAGCTCGCCTAACCACAACAGGGTACAACACCAACACACCCGAACAGCCGTCCAGAACAGATGACACGACCTTCACGGGCCTTTCCTCTCATGTCATATGCAGTACACAACGACTACAGAGGCGTGGCGGTCGGCAGGAAAGCTACGTGACCTCCAAAACCACACAACTGGCTAATAACCCAGGTAACAACACCCCCACGTCCAGCTTTCCTGTCCCGCTGTGCTGAAAGGTGTCATGACCTAGCCCATTGTGTCGTGGGTCGAGAGAAGTCTGGATCATTCCTCCACCTAGTATAAACCAAGTAGGGTTGGCACCAACCTACCCAAACAGCCATCCAGAACAGTTGACACAAACGTCATGGGCTTCTCTCTTTGCTGTCGTGCGCAGCGTGCAACGAATGGGTTTAGGGTTTAGGGTTTAGGGTTTAGGGTTTAGGGTTTAGGGTTTAGGGTTTAGGGTTTAGGGTTTAGGGTTTAGGGTTTAGGGTTTAGGGTTTAGGGTTTAGGGCTTAGCGCTTAGGGTTTAAGATTTAGGGTTTAGGGTCTAGGATTTAGGGCTGGCTCTGACTCTCTGACGTACCCTGAACCCGGATAGCGGGCATCACCGCTATTACAAGCCTCCCTAATCCCTTTTTGAGCACGGACTTCGGGGCATGCCGGCAGCTCAGGGGACATGTGTTGACGCTGTGCATCACAGATCCACTTCCGAGCACAAACAAGAAGACTAACGACACGCACTAAACCCTAAACCCTAACACACGCCACCAAATTGCATGAGCTGTGGTCGAAATAAGCCGAATCCATTTGTGAGCCTGGAGACACCCTAGACCCTGTACTCTGTTGGGTCGCAAGCTTGGAGTCCACATACTTCAGGGTGCCCAGAATGGTCATCTACGCCTACACAACTCAGCCAGAAAGAAGGCTGAAGATGCTCTTCAATTCAACCTGGACAGGCGGAACATCCCAAATTGGCAGGGTTTGGGGTTTCGGATTTGTGAGTCCAGCCACCTAGGGCATCTCGCTTGAGACCGAGGCACCGAGTCCCAGGGCAGCGACATGGAGGGCTTGGTGGCTCGTGCCAGGAGCCATGGCTTTGCAAGGCTGAGGGCACAAAAAATAGGGTTTGCTTTAGACTTCGAGGGCTCATAGGGTTTAGGGTGGCTCGGGAACTTTCGAGACAATGCAAGTGGCGTCATGGGGACTTCATGCTGCAGCACGCTGTTGCACGAGGGCGGGGGTTTGAGGTTTTTGGGGGTTACTCCGGGGCGTCATTGCGTCACTGGAGCTTAGGGCCTGCCTTGGGACACATGTTCTCCTTGGGTGTAAGCACATTGAGTTCATCTGCGCGGCGGAATCGACAAAACTTCTTCAAAGACATGCCTGGGAAGGGGTGGATCTTTTAGGGTTTGGAGCTTAGGATATGGGAGCGGGGCTGTGATGAAACGGGGAGCTTTCCGTTTGGCGTGGCAAACAACCCTACAGAGGCCCCCCTTAAAACGAAAAAAGCCGAAGCCCTAACCCCAAACCCTGCATTCACAAACCCAGACCCCAAGCCCCCAAAACAAACACGAACGAAACCCGAACCGAATCCCTAAAAGCAAACCCCAAGCCCTAAGCCCCCAGCCGCTAAGCCCTAAACCCGAATACCCTAAGAAAGATCTCAACCCTGAACCCCAAACCCTAAAACCCTAAAAAAAGCCAAAACCCAATAAAAAACCCCAAGCCCCCAAAAGCCCTAAAACCCTAAACCCCAAACCCTAACACCCCAAAAGCCCTAAAGCCCGAAACCCTAAACACTACAAGCCCTAAAACCCGAAACCCAAAAGCCCAAACCGCAAAACCCCAAAAAGCCCTAACCCTAAACCCTAACCCCTAAACGCCAGAAAACCCTAAACCCTAAAACCCTAAACCCTAAAGCCCCGAAAGCCCTAAAGCCCTCAACCAGAGGCTGAAGTTGGCGGCCTTCACGTCACCCAGACCCAGACCGAGCACCGTCACCTCGGCATCTTTGAACCCCTAAATCCTAAATCCTAAACCCTAAATCCTAAACCCTAAACCCTAAACCCTTCCCGGCCTGAGGTTCAAAAGGCGAAGGGTTCTAGGGTTTGGGGTTTAGGGTTTGGGGCTAGGCCCTCGAAGCCCTAAGATCACGTTCCGCAGCTACATCGGAGTTAGGATTTCGGGTAACCCAATCGGGATGAGAATTGATTCAAGGGACTTGTTCCCTTGGGCCCTTGGGTTTGGGGACCCTTCTTAAAGATCCTTTATAAGGGAATAATTAGGGCGATAAAAGGAGTGTATTACGGGAGCATCTTAGGGGCAAACACTTTAAGGGTGCGAGTCTTAATCCCATGCTTGATCCAAGCCGTCCCATGTGGGATTGCACTTGGAAATCTGTCGGGCAGTTGCACTGTGGAGGGCTTCTTTGCGGTCCTTAGGGTTGGGATGCGTAAGGAAGGCCTTAATTAGGCCATTAGATATTAGGCCTGTGCTGTGGGTGCCAGCCACGAGAGCGCTTTGATCATCAGGCGAGGCGAAGTTTGGCAGACTTCTCTGTCTTGTTCTTTCGATTCTCTTGCGGCGGCGAGGAAGTCAGCCAGCTGGGCTAGAGTTAGAAGAGGCCACGGTGTTGTTTTGAGCCACTATGAATTCCATAAAGCGAGCGCGATGGGCTTCAGGCGCAAGCGAGTCTTGTGTCTCTTGCCAGAGAGTGCTCGTTGCGCCCAGGCTGAGCAGGAGTTGCAGCCATCGCTGGTTGCAGTATACTTTGCGCGATCCCTCTAGGTCGGCCATTGTCTTGAGGCCCCGGTACTTGCTCGGTGGGCGCATCAAGCTAATGAAATCAGCAGTCCTCAGCCCCCTGTTCTGCAACCGTAAACCCCTCCCTGAGCACTTTGGCCCTAAAACCCAAAACCTCAGCGCTCCAAAACCCTCAACCTAATTCCTGTTGTTTGCTTCCGGGCTGTTAAACCCTAAACCCAAAAAACCCGAAAACCCTTAACCCTTTTGCAACAGGCTTCTGAGGTCCACGCCCGGAGTGTGCTTTGGACAGCACTGGCTAAACCGAGAGAGCATGCAGTTTTGCAGCCCAACTAGAAGATATCTCATTGAACATGATCACATATTGAAACATCTTGAAAGCACTAGCATGTAACGACATCAACGAAGATGCATAGGCATCCAGAATCCAACTCTCAGCATGTACATCAAGCATGACACCTGCAAACTCCAGCTGTATCCAATCAAGCCAAGCCCGAATGACCTCGTGAGGCTCACCTCCTCTGGAAAAGGTCTGCATGCCATGCACTCCCTAAAACCTTAAACCCTAAAACCCTAAAGCAGCATTTCAGCTGAACTGGTGCTAAACCCCATAACCCTAAAACCCTAAAACCCGAAAAACCTAAAACCCTAGAACCCTAAATCCCTGAACCTCAAAACCCTGTAAATCCTGAACCCCTATACCCTAACCCCAAACCCTGAACCCTAAACCCCAAAGCCATAACTCTGAAACCCTGATCTCTTTTTGGGCCTAAAACCCCCAAAACCCTGAATCCCTAGACCCCTAAACCCCAAAACCCTAAAACCCAAGAACCCACCCCCCTAAACCCTAAACCCTAAACCCCAAAACCCTGAACCCAAAACCCTAAAGCCCTGAACCCTAAGCCCCTAAACCCCATTTTGAGCACGGACCCCTAAACCCTAAACCCTAAACTCAGGGCCCCTCTACGTTGGGGGGCGGCGCTTAAGCCCTTTGACCTCGAGCCCACGATGGGCCCGGTACCGGAAAACGTTCTTCTCGGGACCAGTACTGGTCCCACAAATAAAATTAATAAAGTAATTTCTGGGTGCCTGGGTGCCTGGCCCCCCCTGGCCCCCCCAGGCCTTCACCCACAGCCGGCTGGTCCCTGACTGGGTGCCTGGCCAACCCTCCCTGAAACTGCCTAAGTTTTTAGAAGTGGGCTGTTGTCTGAGTTTAGGCCTAAACCCTAAAAGGAATAGGTTTGGGTGGCTTTGCCGCCTTGGACGGCGTAGGGTGGGAGAAAAGTGTTAGATGGCCCTCCACACTCAGGCCAATGCTGCTTTTCGCACCTCACGAAGCTTTCGAGCTTGTTCCGAAACCTAACCTTCACAGCATCTACGCCCTATCACAGCAAACCCTCAACCCGAAACCCTAAACCCCTAAACCCCTAAACCCCGAAACCCCAAACCCTAAACCCCTCAGCAAAGGCCGAGGGACTCCCAAAGCTTCGAGCACGCGCATCGCCTTGCCTGCATCCTGGGCCAGGCTGGGGTCGCCGGGAATCTCAGGAAGGGGAGCCGAACGTTTAGGATTTAGGGTTTAGGGTTTCGGCACGGTTTAGGGTTTAGGGTTTAGGGTTTAGGGTTTAGGGTTTAGGGTTTAGGGTTTAGGGTTTAGGGTTTAGGGTTTAGGGTTTAGGGTTTAGGGTTTGGGGTTTGGGGTTTGGGGTTTTGGGTTTAGGGTTTGGGGTTTAGGGTTTCGGGTTTTGCACAGTGAAAGCTCTCACTTCTAAACCCGAAGCTACCTCTATCTGGCAGATCTGAGACCAAGCATCCAAACGGAGGCTTCCAAGGTTTGGTTTAGGGTTTTGCGTGTAGGGTTTGGGATGTCCCCCCTTATAGCAGTCCTTAAATGGGGAGTATAATCGGAGGTACCATAATCCCTATAAAAGGACTATGAGTATAAGGGGGAACATCCCAATGTAGGTTGCAGGTGTACGGCTTACTGTGATTGCAACCTTCTTACAGCTGAAACCATGCTTGAGAAGCCGTGCAGCTTGTTGCCTGTACTTCCTGGCTGCGAACTTTCAGGTGCAGGCAAGGTGACCCCTTAGCTTCGAAGGTCAAAGGTCACCTGTCTGTCCGTAGCTCAAGGTGTTGCACGCGCATAGCCACATTTTGCAACATTTGCCTCAGACATGAGAAGTCCATCTTCTCATAGAGCCCCCCGCCCCCCCCCCCCCCCCCCCCCCACACAAAAAAAACAAAAAAACTAAAATGATAATAATAAAATAATAATAATAATAATAATAATAAATAATGATAATAACAACAAAAAAAACGCATGGCCTTCCCGCTACCAGCGTGGCTTGCGGCGATGTGGAACACGATCGGGTGTTGCTCAGAAGCCTGAGGCGTGCGGACTTCCACCCGCTGCCCCCCTGGAGGAACCCCAGGAGCACATGGGCGGCGGTACAAAGTCGGACATGGGGTTGCCTATTATGTATCATCCATTATTCTGAATTATGAGGTCTGATGTAATGATATGTAGAAACATATGATATCATATGTGTGTAGGGAATACTCTGGGCTGCAGTAGGGATGCAGGAGTGTCAGGGGCATTGGGTACAGATTCTGCCGGGTGGTTGGGCGCAAACGTGGTACCTAGCGGCATGTACAACAGGAGTGGCCGGTTCACTAGCTAAGGTCCCTCAATACCCTTGCATACCCTTGCACGGTATTTAGAGTATGCAAGAAAGGGACCAAGTTTAGAGAACTGCCCAAGTGCTCGTGCGCACAATGCTTTTGCGAAGAAGGCTGCAAGGCATTTTGCCAAGGGAACAGTTGCAAGGGTCATCATCATCCTGAATTCGGGGGCGGGGGAGGGCCGAGGGTGGGGGGGGGTGTAGAGTTACAAGTGCGAACCTTGGTGAGGCTGGCAGTTCTACAAGGAAACCTGCGCGGAAGACACCACCGGCAAGGTGACGTTCATGCGACCAACACTCTGACTCCCCAACGCTGGCACCTAATTCTTAGCTGTCCAGTACCTAGGGGTTTTAAAGGTTAACCTTTGGGATTATAAGGGGAATATATTAACCCAAAAAGGTTAAAGGTTACCTACTCTACTACTAAGAATTCCGCACCAATTGACGAGCCTCGGACCATAAACCCCACGGATCCCTACACCCTTCATGCGACTAAAACCCTAAACCCTAAACCCTAAACTATAAACCCTAAACCCTAGACCCTAGACCCTAAACCCGAACCCCTAAACCCTAAACCCTAAACACTAAACCCTAAACCCTGAACCCTAAACGCGCGTGAGAGGAGCCTCTGAGAGGCCTTTCTTCCCCAGCTTGAGAAGCCTGCGTAGGGTACGGGAATCATGGGGGGCTCCGAACATAGGGAGTACCCAAGATTTTTTGTGGTTCCTAGACCATACGGATTCTAGTGTTTGCAAGGAGGGACATACTCTCACGGCTTAAGGGCCTAGCGTGCATGGTTCACGACTTAAGGGCTGAAAAGTTTAGGGATAAAGAGTTCAGTGCCCAGGGCCCAGAAGGAAGCAAATGGAGCGGAGCTCAAAATACTTTCGGTGGAGGGAGCAGCTCTCCGAATGTTTGAACCCGAGATCACTTCGGGAATTCGGATACCTTGACTTAGCTGTCCAGTACCTAGGGGTTTTAAAGGTTAACCTTTGGGATTATAAGGGGAATGTATTAACCCAAAAAGGTTAAAGGTTTCCTACTCTACTACTAAGTTGAAAGGGTTGTAGGAAGGGATGTAAGGCGGTAAGGTGCACAACAGCCAAGTTTCCTGCCAAGAACCTGCCAGCCTGTTCAGCTGTGAAGCAGCGGTGCTAATTACTTGTCTCTCGACACTCACCAATATTGATAAGCAACCCTATATGCACTCGCCAACAACCGTAATATGGGAGTTTGCGATATTAGCTACCTTCTTGGGGTCCTTCCTCTTCGGGGATCTTAATACTATGGGGTATATATTTGGGGTCCCCAATTTTCATAAAACCCCATATGGTCAGTTCTCAAAATCATGGTCCCTCATTGAGGTACCCTAAATAAGAGGGGTCGCCTTATAACAAGGACCCAAAAGGGACCCTAGACCCCAAACCCCAAACCCTGAACCCTGAACCCTGAACCCTAAACCCTAAACCCTAAACCCTAAACCCTATCGAGAAGTGATCATATGAACCCTGTTTCGTGCGAAGTTAAAGTGGAGCCAGGAAGCTCTTTCGCCGAGCGCAGCGCTTTTGCAACTTCGACCTCCCAAAGGCTGTCATTCTAGGGTTGTTTAGGGTTTTGGGTTTAGGGTTTGGGGTTTAGGGTTTAGGGTTTGGGGTTTAGGGTTAGGGCTTTTCAGGCCATTTTGCATTTGGGTCTGGCCGGAAGAGCTGACACACTGCGGCACCCCAAACTGACACAAACCCGAGTGCGACTTGAAGAACCAGGTTGTAGGGTTTAGGGTTTCGGGTTTTAGGGTTTAGGGCTTAGGGACACACATTTGCACCGTACACGGGGCTTTCACGGCGCATGCTTCGCACGTTGTGCTGGCACCCGAGAAGTCATCTTCCTCTCACGATCTTGTTCTCTGAGCTGGTCTGAAGAGCTGAATCGAACAGGATCCACGGCATGATCCATGCCAACACCGATGCCCATCAAGGTGGGCTGATGCTGCAGCACCGCGGCACGGCTGCTTCGCGTTGACGTTGCATCTCAATGCCCTGACTTGGCAGTCTTGTGTGGAAGCATGCGGGCATTTCATTGATTCAACCCGAAACCCTAGACCCACGAACCCATGGACTTGCCAGGGGGACCTGTCCCTATCCCCAGTTCAGGGTCTGGGTTCTGTGTTCATCGCGGCAGTCTGGGTATTTTTGGGTAGCTAGGCTGGCGACCCTCAAGGGATTAAGGCTCGTACCCCTAACCTTGTAGCCTTGAAGGTTTCCCTTAACACGCTCCTACTATGGCCCCTGATATTCTTTAAGAGGGTCTCCCAAACCCAGGGGTACTACCTCACAGGTCCAAAGGAGTCCCATGAGAACCTGCCTCGCTCTACTCTTGCTATGGTGATTATGACTATGATTTGGGTTTAGGGTTTAATTAGGGCTTAGGGTTTAATTAGGGTTTAGGTCTCAGTTTCTCCCTGAAGGAGTACTAGTTGTTTGGTCCCTTGCTGTCCACAAATCCAGTATGGCTGTTCCTGGGCTTCTTTAACTCTAACCATACTATGCTTCAACCTGCATTACTATGCTTCTGTCTTTTGGCTGTGATTTGTGCACCGGAAGATAAACACCCTAAGCCCCAACTTTAACCCTAAACGCTAAACCCTACACCCTAAACCCTAAAAGTTTGATCATAGGCACCCCAAAGCCTATCAAACCTCAATCATAGAGTTGCTGCTATTCAAGCCTTCTGAAAAAAGACTCCTACGGTTTAGGGTTTAGGGTGTTATGACCCTCTTAATCCCAGTAAGGGAAAACAGCTTCGGAAAGCTTGTCAGGGTCCTTCCTCGACTCAAACCGCCCCAAACCCTAAACCCTGAACCCTAAACCGTAAACCCTAAACCCTAAATCCTAAACCCTAAACTCTAAACCCTAACCCCCCCCTAAACTCTCAGAGACTAGGAAGTCCTTCAAGTGGACAGCCTAAAGACAGGCAGCCGACTGCACAAAACGCAAGCCCCGGGCCAGCCATTAAAACACCTCAAGCCCCTGAACCCTCAACCCCTAGGTTTAGGGTTTAGGGTTTAGGGTTTAGGGCTAGATTCCAGTGAAACCTTAAACCTCAAACCTTGAGGGATAAGAGGGCCTCGCCACGGCCCCCGGCCGCCAGCGCTGCAGAGAGTGAGGGGAGATCTGGCCCTGGCTCCTGAACTCGAGCGTGTTGGGTTCTTTAGGGGTTTAGGGTTTAGGGTTTGGGGTTTAGGGTTTAGGGTTTAGGGTTTGGGGTTTGGGGTTTGGGGTTTGGGGTTTGGGGTTTAGGGTTTAGGGTTTAGGGTTGAGGAGGCCCTGGCTCCTGAATCTTTAGCGTGTTAAGCTCTTACGGGTTTAAAGGGTTTGGGGGCTCTCGGCTTCCTTTTTGGAATCAAGGAATCAAGTAAAAGGGGGAGGTGGGCACCTTAGGGCACCTACTTCCTTGTAAGATGTATCATGCTGGTACAGGCTCTGCCCCTGTTCTCTTAGGGCTAGCCGATTTGTAGTAGGGAGTCTGGTAGCCTGTACCTCTAGAGAACCCTGAAAGGGAGCGTAAGGGTGTGATGGCGTCGTCTAAGAGTTGAGGGTTTGAAGGGCAAACCCTAAGCCCTATAAACCCGAAGCCCTAACTACACCCCAAACCCTAAACCTAGCAGCTTAGGGGTTTGACAGGACTTACGTAGGCTTTTTGTCTGCAGACTGGTTTGGGCTTTCAGTATTTAGGGTTTGAGGTTGATGGCCTTCCACCGTTAAGGTTCCCCTGGAAGTCCAGGGGCTACGGCTAACCCCGAAACCCAAGGGCGTGGGATGTAGGATTTGGGTTTCGTGGTTCAAGGGTTTAGGGTTCAGGGTTTAGCGGCTCGGGTTTGGGCTCTATAAGGGTTACAGGCTGTATAGGGCTTAGGGGGCTTGGGGGCCTCAGCGCCCGTGTCGGTTTTCTGGGGAGGTGAAGTGGTGTGAGAGCGGGGGGATGGATAGCTGCTTGAGCCCTGAACGCCTCTACCCCAAACCCTAGATAGACCCTAAACCCTAAACCCTAAACCGTAAACCCTGAACCCCAAGCTCTATACACCCTGCACCCCAAGCACCGAGCCTGGAGTACCTCGGCTGGGCTGTAGGTAACGACCTCAGGCTTTCTGGGCTTTTTGGGTTTGTTGGGGCGCCAGCCTTTTTGCAAAACCAACCCTACGATTTCGGGTTTAGGGTTTAGGGTTTACGGCAACCCATGAGCCCTAAACCCTAAACCCAGAAACCCATGCCACTGTTGTAGGTTGCCGAAGAACGGAACCGTGAAAAAAGGCAGTAGGTCGGCCACACAAACAATGAACTGAGGATTCTTAGGGCAAACTCCAAACTCCCCTTTGTTGCATCCAGGCCCCAAACCCCTAAAACCCTAACCCCTTCGAATTTCCTACTCCTAAACCCTGATCCCCCTACTAACCCCCTAAGACACTGCACCCCTACCAAACCCCCAACCAAAACACCAGGGGGGTTAGGGCTTCAGGTTTGGCCGGTGGCGTTTGGGGTTTAGGGCTTGGGGTACCCTAAACCCTAAACCCTAAACCCTAAGCCCTTTTGCACCCCAAACCCCAAACCTTTTTGCATCTGGCCTCGCTGAGGTCTGCATCTTTTGAACCCCAAACCTCAAAATCCCCAAACCCTAAATAACCCAAAACCCTACACCAGCCTAAGCCCTAAACCCCAAATAACCCTGAGCCTAAACAACCTTCAACCCCTAAAAACCGCGGCTTCATGCGACCCAGCACCTTTGGTCCAAGTGGCGCCGTATGTGGCACCTGGCGCCATAGGGAGCAAACTGGTGAACTCCAACCCTCCCATATCTGGTTTAGGGTTTGTAAGGGTTCCAAGGCAAGTTATATAGGGTTTGGGATTTAGGGGTTTGGGGTTTGTAGGGTTTAGGGCTCTAGTGGTTTTGCTGGGTTTTAGAGTTTTGGGTTTTCTGGGCTTAGGCTGCATATCTGGGTTTAGGATCTCCTCTCGGCTCGGAAGCTCCAGTCGTGCTGGGTTCCGAAGCCCCCCTTGATAGCCCCTAAGCCCCAAGCCTCAAAGCCTGAACCCGATGATAATACGGGCCCTCTTTTTTTTTGCGGGTTGGTTACATCATAAGGGAACCTTAAACCAAAAACAAAAAGAGGCAACAGGGTACCGCTGGGCTACCAAGCCCCTGAAGCAAGCTTCAGCTTGTTCGGAGAACCTTAACGGGCTCTCAGGGCTGCTAGGGTTCTCAGGGCTCCTTTGGCTCCTTAGGGCTCCTTAGGGTTCTCAGGGTTCTTAGGGCTCTTGGGGCTCTTAGGGTCTCTTAGAGCTCTTGGGGCTCTTGGGGTCTCCCAGAGCTCTTGGGGCTCTTAGGGTCTCAGTGTTGATTCGGGATCCTGGCCTTGGGCCTTCCGCTGCAGGCACGACGCAGCTGCCGCCACGGCTCTCTCGACGCCCGCTTCGACCCCACACTTCCTGGGGACGTCTTAAGGGGCTTTCCGAAACAAAAGGGTACCCTTTTAGGGAGATCCTTAAAAAGGATTCTATAGTATTTAGGGGTAAGGGGAGCATCAACAGGTTTCGGGTTTAAGGTTCTTTAGGGTGTAGCGTTTAGCACAGAAAGGCTCCGGGTTTAGGGTTTATAGGGTCTAGTCACAAGGTTTCGGGTCGTATTGATGAGCTGTGGCAAGTGCTTCTGGTTGAGAAATGGCATGCTCGCACTCAGGAAAGCCAGGAGACAGAGATAACGTGTAATATGTAGAAGCGTGTTTAGCTAGAACTTGGTGATTTGGTCAGTCTCTGATACAAGTATGTACGGACTCTTATGGGTAATCTTTGCAATCTTTTGTGTTGGTTCTTGGATATGGTTCGTCAAGCTAGCGTCCCACCGCCTGAACAGAATTGCTGGCGCCTGAGTCCCAGGGTTTAGGGTTTCAAGGTTTAGGGTTCAGGGTTGAATGTGAATGTGCACCTTGCTGGTTTTTCAATGAGAATAAGGCTTTGCGGGGGTATTCGGGGTTCAACGAATTTGTGAAGGGCCCGCAAGCTCATAATGCTCCTTCCCTACCCAGTGTGTTGATTCTAAAACTGCAGAGCCCGAAACCGATAGGTGCCACTGCTGCCACGCAACTTCGCTCCAGAGCAATCCACCACGAAGAGGACCATGGGAGATCCTGCAGCGCCAGCAAGCCAAGCTAGTGTTTAAACCCCCTAAACCCTAAAGCCTAAACCCTAAACCCTAAACCTTAAACCCCAAACCCTAAACCCTAAGCCCTAAGCCCTAAACCCTAAACCCTAAACCCGAGCCCTAAACCCTAAACCCAAGCCCCAAACCCTTAAACCCTAGACCTTGATTAAACCCTAAACACACTCTCACAAGTTCGTGTCTATAGGGTTCAAGCGGCACATGGCCCCTCGGATGCCGACCTGAATGCAACAAACCGATCCGAGACCACTTCGTGGACATTAGGGTTTAGGGTTTAGGGTTTAGGGCTTAGGGCTTAGGGTTCTGGTCTGGAAAAGTATGCACCAACGAGGGTGCGGCTCAAGTGATGTTTATGGGTATGTAATGTTCACCTTCAATAAGTTCATCCCCGGCCTTCCGACATTTGCAGAAGCGCTGCGGCGAAGCGGGCCAAGCTAACCTGGAAGCTCAGAAACCATATTGTGATGAGGGCGGCTATTTCATAAGGGAACCCAGAACCAAAAAAAACAGGGTAAAGGGTACCACTGGGCTACCAAGAAGATGTGTCCAATCCTACGCTTCGGGCATCTTAGAAGATATGTAGTATACCTCCTCTACTTGCCTCTATTCCACTTGTCTATTCTTTCGTCAGAAGGTTATGTAAAACCTAAACCCTAAACCCCTTTTCCCATCATTCTTACTGAAGCCCTGGTGTGGTGAGGCATGTCTAGACCGAAGAAACATGTAGGGTGTAGGGATTAGGGACCCACAGCCCAGCGAAAGCCATCCTCGAACTTCATCTTTTTTTTGCCTCCCGCTTAGCTGACCTCTCGGACACTCTGCAGGGGAATGTCTGAATCTGCTGTATGCGTTCGCCTTCGGCTACCTTGAAACCACCACATGTCACTGAAAAGACCTTCGAGTCCCCCAGCTGGTATGTCAAGAAAGCAAGCTTCATCTTAGGCGTTAGGGTTTAGGTAGCTTTAGTCATCGGTGCAGCTCTTGTTTGGGCGTTCTCTCACATCTCAGCGCGTCTCTGCAGGGGCAGGACCGGTTCTGACTAGTTCTTGGCAGGGATTGAGAGGGGAAGGCACCTGATGCCCTCCTTAAACAGGCTTTTGAGGAAAACATAGGGCATCGAACTGACTACCAGGAAGCAACAAGGGTTACTTGCTCCAATGGACTGCAGGATACTGCGGCGCGAAACCCGAAGCCCTCTCTTGCATTTCTGCATCTAAACCCTAATGAGATTTCGGTCAATCGGCGACGGGTGTTCTTCAAATTTTGGTCAATCGGCGACTGTTGTTCAAATTTCGGTCAATCGGCGACCGGTGTTGTTCAAATTTCGGGCAGTGGTTCAAATTTCGGACAATCTGTCAGTGCCTAGGGGGTTCAGGGCCTTGGGGTTCAGGGCTTAGGGTTCTGGGCTTAGGGTTCTGGGCTTCGTGTTCAGGGTTCAGGGCCTAGTGTTTGGGGATGCTGAACCTTAAGCCCTAAAACGCAAACCCTTTAAGGCCAAGCAACTGGGTGTAGGGCTGTAGAGTTAGAAGTGGTTGCAACCTATTTAACGGTACGAATAACCTAATTCTTTTGCCATGAACCTGCAGCCTATACCCCCAAAAGACGGGTGTCCCATCCAGGGTTGAGGGTTTAGCCCAACAACCTCGCGACCACCCTCCGCCGTGGCTTTCCCCAGCGCCAGCAGCAGCCGCGCATTCCGTGCCTGAGCGCAGCAGCAGTCTAATGCAGTCGGAGATCGTGACGTCCGAAAGCTTAGAGGGGTTTAGGGTTTAGGGTTTGGGGTTTGGGGTTTAGGGTTTGGGGTTCAGGGTTTAGGCGTTTAGGGTTTAGGCGTTTAGGGTTGTAGGGCTGAGAGTTAACTAGTGGAGTTTCGGAAGTAAAGGGCGCACCGGGGCGCAGAGGCTTTCGCAACAGAAGGCACGCAAGACCCCTAAGCCCCAAAAGCCCCAAACCTTGAACCCTATACAACCCGTGATCCCTCTAAACCCGTTTTTTTTTAACCCTAAACCCCAAAACTCCCATAAGCCCGAAACCCCTACAAAACCCCTCAGTCCATGCAGCTTCCTCTTAGCTGTCCAGTATCTAGGGGTTTTAAAGGTTAACCTTTGGGATTATAAGGGGAATATATTAACCCAAAAAGGTTAAAGTACCTACTCTACTACTAAGTCCTGGTTTCTCTGCCACGCGAGGTGCTGGGGTCATCTCCCACCCAAGCTGCACCATCTCCTTCCGCAGCAGCGAGTGAGTTTTAGTGCTTAGGCTTGGGAAGTGAAGGGTTTTTAGGGTTTTTCTGTAGGGTTTATGGAAGTTGTATAGGGTTTGTGTTCAGAGTTTTGTGGGGTTTTGCCGGGTTTTGGGCGGGGTTTGGGGGGGGGTTTGTCTTTTGCCTTTGCTGCGAGTTGAGGTTTTGTCAGGTTTGGTGGGGGGGTTGTTTAGGGTGTTTGGAAGGGGCTTAGGGCTTAGGGCTTAGGGCTTAGGGTTTAGGGTTTAGGGTTTAGGGCTACTGGTCTCCCGGACCAGGCCAGCAGCGCGACGGAGGGAGGCTTGTGCCTGACCGGCAGGAAGCTTCTGCAGCCGGCGGGCTTGTTTAGGGTTTAGGGTTTAGGGTTTAGGGTTTAGGGTTTAGGGTTTAGGGTTTAGGGTTTAGGGTTTAGGGTTTAGGGTTTAGGGTTGGGATGTTACCCCTTATACTAACAGTCCTTAATGGGGATTATGAGGGGGGGGGGTGTTACCATAATCCCGAATAAGGGCTGGTAGGATAAAGGGGAACATCCAAAATTGTAGGGTTTAGGGGGGGAGGCTTGCATGAGCAACCCCCAAAGCGAAAGCCCTAGAAACCCTGCGGCTGAAAGCCTAAACCCTAAACTTGGGATGTTCCCCCTTATACTAGCTGTCCTTACTAAGGATCATAATAGGGGGGGGGGGTACTATAATCCCTATGAAGGACCGGGGAACATCCCAACCCTAAACTTTTTAATCCTAGCCCTAAGCCCTAAACACTTTGAGAACCCGGGCTCTCTACAGCGCCACCCGATAAACCCTAAACCCTAAACCCTAAACCCTAAACCCTAAACCCTAAACCCTAAACCCTAAACCCTAAACCCTAAACCCTAAAGCTTCCAGCACGCCAGGGTCTTAGGCGAATCCAGTGATGGACCCACCTCCGCTGCTGGCAGTTGGGTCGCCGGATCTTTGAAGCCTCAGTTAGGGTTTAGGGTTTAGGGTTTAGGGTTTAGGGTTTAGGGTTTAGGGTTTAGGGTTTAGGGTTTAGGGTTTAGGGTTCAGGGTTCAGGGTTTAGCCTGGAGCCCCTGAAACCCTATAAGCCCCAAACCCCAAAAACCCAAAAACCCAAAACCCTGAACCCTAAATCCGTTTTCCGGGTTTGGGGTTTTAAGGTTTTGTCACCCGCCTGGCTGACCCCAGGGGGTTCCTACAGGGTTCAGGGTTTTGGGATTTAGGATTTGGATTTAGGGTTTAATTAGGGTTTCACGCGCAGTTAGAAGTAGGGTTGTAGTTGTAGGGTTTAGGGTTAGGAAGGGGTATGACACTTGATAGCTACAGATGGCTACCCTACTGATAGCCCACAAAAAGACTTTGCAAGAACCTCCGGCGAAGATATTCTTACGGTTCGGGTTTAGGGATGTTTAGGGGTTGAAGGGCAAGGGTCTAGGGTGTTGCTAAACCCTAAACTCTAAACCCTAGGGTTCAGGGCTTTGGGTTTTTGGGGCCACATTGTTGGGCACAATCCGGCCATGTCCAGGATTTGGATTTAGGGTTCCCATCTGGAAGAGACTGACGATGAGGCAGCCCGTTTAACAGCTCGCCCTCAAAAAGCGCATGAACCCCCTAACCCCCCCCCCCCCCCCCCCCCCCAAAAAAAAAAAAAAAAGGAAATGAAAAGTAACAAAAACAACAACCTCCGATGTCAACTTGCAAGCTGCTGCTTTTCCTCTCCACTCCACCGCGCGCGCGCAAAGGAAACGGCTGACAACTGCAGAGCCCCGGAGCTGGATGCACGATGGATGCCGTGCACAAAGGGTTTAGGGTTTAGGCTTTAGGGTAGACACTGCAATTTGCCAGCTCCAAGTAACCCTAAACCCTTGATTGGCCCGGTCAAGGCTTCTACGATGGACCCTGACATCCATGAGAAATACGGACCCAACCTTTACACCCGAAATCCTAAACCAGCATGGAACCTCCCGGCAAGAGAGAAGGGTTTAGGGTTTAGGGTTTAGGGTTTAGTGCTGTGGGTTTAGGGTTTAGGGTTTAGGGTTTAGGGCTACCCCAGCCATCTTGCCCAAAATACCTGCCTCCGTCATGCAAGCCCTGAACACCTTCCGATGATCTTGCAGAGCTGTTGTGGGGCCTACATGGAGTTGAGTTCTGCACACATCCCGCATGAAGACCCTAGGCACAGCGCCTACAAATCACGAACTAACACGGCTAACGGCTCCACCAAGAAGGCCCGAAGAACTTAATCCCTAAACCCTAAACCCTAAACCCCAAACCCTAAACCCTAAACCCTAAACCCCAAACCCTAAACCCCAAACCCTAAACCCTAAACCCTAAACCCCAAACCCTAAACACCCTGAGCAAGAAGTGCACTCCGAACTCAGGGCTCAGATGAATTGTGCGGCATCAGCGCCCTTTTCCTCACCATTGACACGTACCTCACCATGGACTCCGGCGGGGGGAGTTCTACCCTGCAAAATCAGCAAGCCCATAAAAACACCTTAGAAGCTCAAGCTTGGGATGTTCCCCCTTGTACTAACAGTCCTTAATCGGGAATATAATACCCCCACATAATCTCTACTAAGGAGTGTTCGTAGAAGGGGGAACATCCCAAGCTCAAGCGCTTGAAGGCCTCTAAAGGCCCCTCATGGACCACGGGCGGACTTGTAGAGTTTTCAGGGGGCGGGATTTTGGAGACAAACACTTCAGCAGGGCAATTTGGGCTTATAGGCCCCTGAACCCTCTCTCTCTTCCTCTCTCTCTCTCTCTCTCCCGAAACCTCTAGAGTCTAAACCTGGGTTGCACAACCTACTTGCTGAGTACCCTGGGCCAAAAAAAGTTAACCGTTCAGTTCGGGTAGGATGAATCCTTTCAGTTCGGTGCTGGTGGCCCCTAGCCCTAAACCCTAAATCCTACAACCCTACACCACCCTAAACAACCCTAAACCCTAAACCCTAAACTCTGAGCCCTAAACCCAAAACCCTAAACCCCAAACTCCTAACCCTGAAGCCGCAAGCGCCTGGCGTGGCCCCGGCTCCGTGCCCGCTCGGGAAACGAGCTCAAGAAGAAGCCTCAGAGGTGAACTGAAGGGTTTAGGGTTTAGGGTTTAGGGTTTAGGGTTTGGGGTTTGGGGTTTGGGGTTTGGGGTTTGGGGTTTGGGGTTTGGGGTTTGGGGTTTGGGGTTTGGGGTTTGGGGTTTGGGGTTTGGGGGTTTTTTTGACCGGATCTTTGAAGCCTCAGTTAGGTTAGGGGAGGGGTTTTGGGGGTTAAGGGGCTTAGGGTTTTAGGGTTTTAGGGTTTAGGGTTTAGGGGTTTAGGGGTTTAGGGTGTTAGGGTTTTAGGGGTTTAGGGTTTTAGGGTTTTAGGGTTTTAGGGGTTTAGGGGATTAGGGTTTAGGGTTTGGGGGGGGGATAGGGTTTTTAGGGGGCTTAGGGGATTTAGGAGGTTAGGGTTTGGGTTCAGGCAAAACCCTTTGAACTTTTACTATTTTATGAAAGGTTCTCTCGCAAGCTCTCACGCAGCCTTTACACGCCTGTTCGCGGGCTGACGTGCAGTTGCACTCACTCGGACTATCGCGGAAGGGTTCCAGCCCAAAAGCGAGCTATCGTGCGCCCTCGCGCGCCCAGAGCGGACCGTAGCTCATGTGGCACATTCATCACCTAACCCCCCAGCTGATGCTCCTCATGCGCGGCTGGCCCTGTCAGTTTGGGAAGAAACGTCCCAGCTGATGCTCATGATGCTCGCTGGCCCTGCCCGTTCACGGAGGCCACTTCCTGATGCTCGGCTAACCCTGGCAGATTGGGAAGAAAGGTCCCAGCTGATGCTCCTGATGTGTGGCTGGCCCTGTCAGTTTGGGAAGAACAGTCCCCAGCTGATGCTCATGATGCTCGCTAGGGCCCGTCACTTCCCAAATGATGCTCCTGCTCGGCTAACCCTGGCAGATTGGGAAGAAAGGTCCCAGCGGATGCTCCTGATGCGCAGCTGGCCCTGTCAGTTTGGGAAGAACAGTCCCAGCTGATGCTCATGATGCTCGCTGGCCCTGCCCGTTCACGGAGGCCACTTCCCAGATGTCAGTTTGGGAAGAAAGGTCCCAGCTGATGCTCCTGATGCGCGGCTGGCCCTGTCAGTTTGGGAAGAACAATCCCAGCTGATGCTCATGATGCTGATGCTCGCTGGCCCTGCCCGTTCACGGAGGCCACTTCCCAGATGATGCTCCTGATGCTCGGCTGACCCTGGCAGATTGGGAAGAAAGGTCCCAGCTGATGCTCCTGATGCGCGACTGGCCCTGTCAGTTTGGGAAGAACAGTCCCAGCTGATGCTCATGATGCTCGCTGGCCCTGCCCGTTCACGGAGGCCACTTCCCAGATGATGCTCAGTTTGGGAAGAAAGGTCCCAGCTGATGCTCCTGATGCGCGGCTGGCCCTGTCAGTTTGGGAAGAACAGTCCCAGCTGATGCTCATGATGCTCGCTGGCCCTGCCCGTTCACGGAGGCCACTTCCCAGATGATGCTCAGTTTGGGAAGAAAGGTCCCAGCTGATGCTCCTGATGCGCGGCTGCCCTGTCAGTTTGGGAAGAACAATCCCAGCTGATGCTCATGATGCTCGCTGGCCCTGCCCGTTCACGGAGGCCACTTCCCAGATGATGCTCCTGATGCTCGGCTGACCCTGGCAGTTTGGGAATTGGGGAACAGTCCCAGCTGGCTCATGAATGCTCGGCTAACAGGTCCCAGCTGATGCTCATGATGCTCCTGATGCTCGGCTAACCCTGGCAGTTTGGGAAGAAAGGTCCCAGCTGACTTCCCTCCTAGCCCTGTGAGTTTGGGAAGAACAGTCCCAGCTGATGCTCATGATGCTCGCTGGCCCTGCCCGTTCACGGAGGCCACTTCCCAGATGATGCTCCTGATGCTCGGCTAACCCTGGCAGTTTGGGAAGAAACATCCCAGCTGATGCTCCTGATGCGCGACTGGCCCTGTCAGTTTGGGAAGAACAGTCCCAGCTGATGCTCATGATGCTCGCTGGCCCTGCCCGTTCACGGAGGCCACTACCCAGATACTCGGCAAACCCTGGCAGTTTGGGAAGAAAGGTCCCAGCTGATGTTCCTGATGCGCGGCTGGCCCTGTCAGTTTGGGAAGAACAGTCCCAGCTGATGCTCATGATGCTCGCTGACCCTGCCCGTTCACGGAGGCCACTTCCCAAATGATGCTCCTGATGCTCGGCTAACCCTGGCAGTTTGGGAAGAACAGTCCCAGCTGATGCTCACGATGCTCGCTGGCCCAGCCCGTTCACGGAGGCCACTTCCCAGATGATGCTCCTGATGCTCGGCTAACCCTGGCAGTTTGGGAAGAACAGTCCCAGCTGATGCTCACGATGCTCGCTGGCCCTGCCCGTTCACGGAGACCACTTCCCAGATGATGCTCCTGATGCTCGGCCAACCCTGGCAGTTTGGGAAGAAAGGTCCCAGCTGATGCTCCTGATGCGCGGCTGGTCCTGTCACTTTGGGAAGAACAGTCCCTGCTGATGCTCATGATGCTCGCTTCCCCTGCCCGTTCACGGAGGCCACTTCCCAAATGATGCTCCTGATGCTCGGCTAACCCTGGCAGTTTAGGAAGAAAGGTCCCAGCTGATACTCCTGATGCGCGGCTGGCCCTGTGAGTTTGGGAAGAACAGTCCCCAGCTGATGCTCATGATGCTCGCTGGCGCTGCCCGTTCACGGAGGCCACTTCCCAGATGATGCTCCTGATGCTCGGCTGACCCTGGCAGATTGGGAAGAAAGGTCCCAGCTGATGCTCCTGATGCGCGGCTGGCCCTGTCAGTTTGGGAAGAGCAGTCCCAGCTGATGCTCATGATGCTCGCTGGCCCTGCCCGTTCACGGAGGCCACTTCCCAGATGATGCTCAGTTTGGGAAGAAAGGTCCCAGCTGATGCTCCTGATGCGCGGCTGGCCCTGTCAGTTTGGGAAGAACAATCGCAGCTGATGCTCATGATGCTCGCTGGCCCTGCCCGTTCACGGAGGCCACTTCCCAGATGATGCTCCTGATGCTCGGCTGACCCTGGCAGTTTGGGAAGAACAGTCCCAGCTGATGCTCACGATGCTCGCTGGCCCTGCCCGTTCACGGAGGCCACTTCCCAGATGATGCTCCTGATGCTCGGCTGACCCTGGCAGTTTGGGAAGAACAGTCCCAGCTGATGCTCACGATGCTCGCTGGCCCTGCCCGTTCACGGAGGCCACTTCCCAGATGATGCTCCTGATGCTCGGCCAACCCTGGCAGTTTGGGAAGAAAGGTCCCAGCTGATGCTCCTGATGCGCGGCTGGTCCTGTCACTTTGGGAAGAACAGTCCCTGCTGATGCTCATGATGCTCGCTTCCCCTGCCCGTTCACGGAGGCCACTTCCCAGATGATGCTCCTGATGCTCGGCTAACCCTGGCAGTTTAGGAAGAAAGGTCCCAGCTGATACTCCTGATGCGCGGCTGGCTCTCTGAGTTTGGGAAGAACAGTCCCAGCTGATGCTCATGATGCTCGCTGGCCCTGCCCGTTCACGGAGGCCACTTCCCAGATGATGCTCCTGATGCTCGGCTGACCCTGGCAGATTGGTAAGAAAGGTCCCAGCTGATGCTCCTGATGCGCGGCTGGCCCTGTCAGTTTGGGAAGAACAGTCCCAGCTGATGCTCATGATGCTCGCTGGCCCTGCCCGTTCACGGAGGCCACTTCCCAGATGATGCTCCTGATGCTCGGCTGACCTGGCAGTTTGGGAAGAACAGTCTCAGCTGATGCTCACGATGCTCGCTGGCCCTGCCCGTTCACGGAGGCCACTTACCAGATGATGCTCCTGATGCTCGGCTAACCCTGGCAGTTTGGGAAGAACAGTCCCAGCTGATGCTCACGATGGTCGCTGGCCCTGCCCGTTCACGGAGGCCACTTCCCAAATGATGCTCCTGATGCTCGGCCAACCCCGGCAGTTTGGGAAGAAAGGTCCCAGCTGATGCTCCTGATGCGCGGCTGGTCCTGTCACTTTGGGAAGAACAGTCCCTGCTGATGCTCATGATGCTCGCTTCCCCTGCCCGTTCACGGAGGCCACTTCCCAGATGATGCTCCTGATGCTCGGCTAACCCTGGCAGTTTCGGAAGAAAGGTCCCAGCTGATACTCCTGATGCGCGGCTGGCCCTGTGAGTTTGGGAAGAACAGTCCCCAGCTGATGCTCACGATGCTCGCTGGCCCTGCCCGTTCACGGAGGCCACTTCCCAGATGATGCTCCTGATGCTCGGCTGACCCTGGCAGTTTGGGAATTGGGAAGAACAGTCCCAGCTGATGCTCATGATGCTCGCAGGCCCTGCCCGTTCACGGAGGCCACTTCCCAGATGATGCTCCTGATGCAGTTTGGGAAGAAAGGTCCCAGCCCCGTTCACGGAGGCCACTTCCCAGATGATCCTCCTGATGCTCGGCTAACCCTGGCTTTGGGAAGAAAGGTCCCAGCTGATGCTCCTGATGCACGGCTGGCCCTGTCAGTTTGGGAAGAACAGTCCCCAGCTGATGCTCATGATGCTCGCTGGCCCTGCCCGTTCACGGAGGCCACTTCCCAAATGATGCTCCTGATGCTCGGCTAACCCTGCAGTTTGGGAAGAAAGGTCCCAGCTGATGCTCCTGATGCGCGGCTGGCCCTGTGAGTTTGGGAAGAACAGTCCCAGCTGATGCTCATGATGCTCGCTGGCCCTGCCCGTTCACGGAGGCCACTTCCCAGATGATGCTCCTGATGCCCGGCTAACCCTGGCAGTTTGGGAAGAAACATCCCAGCTGATGCTCCTGATGCGCGACTGGCCCTGTCAGTTTGGGAAGAACAGTGCCAGCTGATGCTCATGATGCTCGCTGGCCCTGCCCGTTCACGGAGGCCACTACCCAGATGATGCTCCTGATGCTCGGCAAACCCTGGCAGTTTGGGAAGAAAGGTCCCAGCTGATGTTCCTGATGCGCGGCTGGCCCTGTCAGTTTGGGAAGAACAGTCCCAGCTGATGCTCATGATGCTGGCTGACCCTGCCCGTTCACGGAGGCCACTTCCCAGATGATGCTCACGATGCTCAGGCCACTTCCCAGATGATGCTCCTGATGCTCGGCTATCCCTGGCAGTTTGGGAAGAACAGTCCCAGCTGATGCTCACGATGCTCGCTGGCCCTGCCCGTTCACGGAGGCCACTTCCCAGATGATGCTCCTGATGCTCGGCTGACCCTGGCAGTTTGGGAAGAAAGGTCCCAGCTGATACTCCTGATGCGCGGCTGGCCCTGTGAGTTTGGGAAGAACAGTCCCCAGCTGATGCTCATGATGCTCGCTGGCCCTGCCCGTTCACGGAGGCCACTTCCCAGATAATGCTCCTGATGCTCGGCTAACCCTGGCAGTTTGGGAAGAAAGATCCCAGCTGACGCTCCTGATGCGCGGCTGGCCCTGTCAGTTTGGGAAGAACAGTCCCCAGCTGATGCTCATGATGCTCGCTGGCCCTGCCCGTTCACGGAGGCCACTTCCCAGATGATGCTCACTTTGGAAAGAAAGGGCCCAGCTGATGCTCCCGGCGCGGCTGGCCCTGTCAGTTTGGGAAGAACAGTCCCAGCTGTTGCTCATGATGCTCGCTGGCCCTGCGCGTTCACGGAGGCCACTTCCCAGATGATGCTCCTGATCCTCAACTATCCCTGGGAGTTTGGGAAGAAAGATCCCAGCTGATGCTCCTGATGCGCGGCTGGCCCTGTTAGTTTGGGAAGAACAGTCCCAGCTGATGCTCATGATGCTCGCTGGTTCCCAAATGATGCTCCTGATGCTCGGCTAACCCTGGCAGTTTGGGAAGAAAGATCCCAGTTGATGCTCCTGATGCGCGGCTGGCCCTGTGAGTTTGGGAAGAACAGTCCCAGCTGATGCTCATGATGCTCGCTGGCACTGCCCGCCCGTTTACGGAGGCGATGCTCCTGATGCTCGGCTAACCCTGGCAATTTGGGAAGAAAGGTCCCAGCTGATGCTCCTGATGCGCGGCTGGCCCTGCCACTTCCCAGCTGATGCAGTTTGGGAAGAAAGGTTCCAGCTGATGCTCCTGATGACCGGCTGGCCCTGTCAGTTTTGGAAGAACAGTCCCAGCTGATGGTCATGATGCTCGCTGGCCCTGCCCGTTCACGGAGGCCACTTCCCAGATGATGCTCCTGATGCTCGGCTAACCCTGGCAGGCCCTGGCAGTTCGGGAAGAAACGCTGGGAGGCCGAATACCCTGAACCCCTGAGCCCCTAAACCATAAACCTTCAATCCTACACCCTAAACCCTTGCAATTCTTGCAAACCCTTGCAACCCTTGCAACCCTTGCAACCCTAAACACCCCGAAGGGCGATCTCGAATAAAACCAGTTCCAAGCGGCGTCCGCACCTCCTTCAGCTCCACGATGACCTGGTCCATCCGGTTTTCCAGCTCCTCAACCTCAGGGGACTTAGGGATTAGGGATTAGGGTTTAGGGTTTCGGGTTTAGGGAGCTCCGCAACCTGAGGGACTTTTTTGGTCTTTGGGAAAACCCTAAATCCTAAACCCCAAAACCCTAAATCCTAAACCCTCTGAAAAACGTTCCTTAAAAGGATCCTCATCGGGAACAGATAAAAATATCCCAGAAAACTTTTTTTCGTCATGGGGACCATTGGTAAAGGGCGTATGGGGTTTGCACGCTTTGTAGGGGGTTATAAAGAGTTGATGGGGTTTAAAGCGGTTCAGGGTCCATAGCTATAAGTCTATAGGGCTTTTGGGAATTTATCAGGCTTCTCTTGGACTCTTGGGTGTATCGGGCTTAGGATGGTTTAGGGTTCATAGGTTCTTTGGTTTATAGCCCCCTGGGTTGCTGACTTCCGGGGGTGTCTGGTCGAAGAGCAAAGCAACACATTGCACAACTTTGTTCGGGGGCTTGGCAGCTGCTGCGCATGAGCTGGTCAAATCAAAGACCCCCGCGAAACCCTAAGCCCTTAGCCCTCAACCCTAAACCCCAAGTCCCTCACCCTAAATCCTAAACCCCAAGCCCTAAACCCCAAACCCTAAACCCTAAACCCCAAACCCTAAACCCCGAACCGCAGTTCTAGGGATTGTCAGACCCGGCCGGGCCTTCTTGCGGCT
This sequence comes from Symbiodinium natans, assembly GCA_905221605.1. Classification (NCBI taxonomy): domain Eukaryota; class Dinophyceae; order Suessiales; family Symbiodiniaceae; genus Symbiodinium; species Symbiodinium natans. The sequence goes on from CAJNDS010002157.1 coordinate 132,584, forward strand.
GCTGCCCACGCGACGGAGATACTCCAATATCTCATCCAACTTCTCTTGTGTGTACCTTGTTGAGGTTTAGGGTTTAGGGTTTAGGGTTTAGGGTTTAGGGTTTAGGGTTTAGGGTTTAGGGTTTAGGGTTTAGGGTATAGGGTTTAGGGTTTAGGGTTTAGGGTTTAGGGTTTAGGGCTTAGGGTTAGGGTTTAGGGTTTAGGGTTTAGGGTTTAGGGTTTAGGGTTTAGGGTTTAGGGTTTAGGGTTAGAGGGTTTAGGGTTTAGGGTTTAGGGTTTTGGGTTTAGGGTTTAGGGTTTAGGGTTTAGGGTTTAGGGTTTAGGGTTTAGGGTTTAGGGTTTAGGGTTTAGGGTTTAGGGTTTAGGGTTTAGGGTTTAGCGTTTAGGGTTTGGGGATTAGGGAGGTTCAGAACTTAGTATGACCCAAATTTCAGGGTTCGTCCCCAAGGCAAGGTTGGGGTTCTTGACAAATTGGAGGTTCGTATCATACAGGGGTCGGAATGTTTAGGGTTTAGGGTTTAGGGTTTAGGGTTATGATTACGAATGATATTCCTTACCCCTTTAAATGCTGTAATGCACCCCTCCAAACCCTGTTCTAGTTGTTCAGGCTCCCCTTGTGACAAGCGCGGCTCTGACTCAGAACAATCAAGGACCCTCAACGCCTCAACTTATTAACCCTAACGATCCCAACAAAAGGGTGCTCAGTTGTTGGATGGGCTGGGGTTTGGCTTTGAGCTCTGGTGCCTTAGCAGCAATCCAATGTAAGGATGCAGGGCATGCGGGCTTTGCTCTCCTTAACGAAGCATCGCCCTAAACCTTTTTGAAAGCGTTCTAAATCCTAAACCCTAAACCTTAAACTTCTGTAAGCCCTCTAAACCCTAAACCCTAAACTCTAACCTTCTATAAGCCCTCTAAACCCTAAACCCTAAACTCTAACCTCTAACCTTCTATAAGCCCTCTAAACTGGGGCTGTCAGAACTGCGGTCAAGGTGCTCTGCTGGGAAGGGCTCCCGCGCAACATGCGGCATGTGCATGAGCTTGGGTGACCTTGCCACCGCCAGCTGCTTTGAGGGCTTGCGATGGCCCCCGAAACCCTAAACCCTAAACCCCAAACCCTAAACCCTAAACCCTAAACCCTAAACCCTAAACCCTGAACCCTAAACCCTAAACCCTGAACCCTAAACCCTAAACCTCAAACTCTAAACCCTGAGCCTCAAGCTCTAAACCCAGAAGGCCAGTGCCCATGGCGAACCCTCAAACTTCTTCTCTCCCTTGGGTTTAGGGTTTAGGGTTTAGGGTTTAGGGTTTAGGGTTTAGGGTTTAGGGTTTAGGGTTTAGGGCCCCTTGCATCCTGGCCGAGCCGGCCCCTCTTTTGCCAGTTTTTGGCCACCCGTCCTTGTGGAAGCCGCTGACGGCCCAGAAAAAACCCCCTAAACCCTAAACCCTAAACCCTAAACCCTAAACCCTAAACCCTAAACCCTAAACCCTAAAACAAACGAACTAAAGCCCCTGACGGGCCCCAAAAAACCCTCAAGTCCCTGAAGCTGCCCCCGGAGGAAAAAAAGACGTAAGAAGAAGCCGTCAACCCTAATCCCCACAACGGAAAAACATATAAGAAGAAACCCTTTCGCAGCAGGCTTCTGAAGGATCTCACCTCGTCAGAAGAAACCCTAAACCCTGAAACCCCATAAGTCCTAAAGTTAGCCCCCCAAAATGAACAAAGCCAAAAAATGGAGGTTTCCCAAACTAGGCAAGAAGGTAGTTCTTATCAGGGGATCCCCTTTTTTGCTTCAGGGCTCCTGTGGTAGCTTGCCTGTGAGCGAGGATCCCCTAAACCCTAAACCCTAAACCCTAAACCCTAAACCCTAAACCCTAAACCCTAAACCCTAAACCCCATTTTCGTGAACCCCCCCCTAAACTGACTTTCGAGAGGGTGCTCCGGAGGCGTCATCGCCCGCTTCGGACCCAGAAGATGCTTGAAAGCCATCATCAGGGAGTTCCAGAGCACGGTCCTAAGGAGCTTGTGGTGTGCTTTGTGTTCTTGATTTTTAGGGTTAAGGGTTTAGGGTTAGGGTTTAGGGTTTAGGGTTTAGGGTTTAGGGTTTAGGGTTTAGGGTTTAGGGTTTAGGGTTTAGGGTTTAGGGTTTAGGGTTTAGGGTTTAGGGTTTAGGGTCCTAAGGGGCTTGTGATTTTTTGTGTGTTGGGTTTTTGAGCGTCTAGCGTTTGAGGGTAGGGTTACCCTAAACCCCAAACCCTAAACCCTTTGCTCTGCGAGCTTCTTGTAGCTCATCGCCAGCATGCCGCGATAAAGACCGCCTATGCCTTCCTTGGCTGCAGGTTGAGAAGTGGTTTAGTGAGTTGAAGTTATAGAGTTTAGGGTTCAGGGTCTAGGGTTAGGGTTTAGGGTTTAGGGTTTAGGGTTCAGGGTTTAGGGTTTAGGGTCTAGGGTTTAGGGTTTAGTTCTTCAGGGTTCTGAACTCGAAACGCGCCTTCCCCATCCTGTTTGGGAAGCACACACTTCAACCTCGTCAACCGACAAAAAGAACTCAAGCTCTACACTCTGAACGCCCTCGAGCCCCAAACTCCTATCCCGAAACCGCAAACCCCGAAACCCGAAACCCTAAACTCTGAACCCTAAACCCTAAACCCTAAACCCTAAACCCTAAACCCTAAACCCTAAACCCTAAACCCTAAACCCTAAACCCTAAACCCTAAACCCTAAACCCTAAACCCTGCACGACTCGGGCCCAGCAGCAGTGACCAGGACCTGCCTCATCACTGAAGGGAAGGCCTGGGTCCACATCAAGCCCAACAACCACGGCCTCAAGCCCCTTAACTCCCTGTTTCAGCAGAGGGTTTAAATTTTAGGGTTTGGGGTTTAGGGTTTAAGGTTGACAAGGGGCACCTGGCCATAAAACGAAGAAAGGGTACCACCGAGGAAGCTGGTCAGTCGTCTGGCGGGACTCTTGTAAGTTCATAGCTCCTTCTGGGGTTCCCATGTGTAGCATGAAGCTTCCTTCCAATAAAAGGACAACTGCCCATCTCCGGAAAGGTGGCCTGTCCCGAGTAGACCGACGCGGCCGTCTGCTGCAGAACCTTTCACAGCTAAACCCTTTTGCAACAGGCTTCTGAGGGCTCCAAACCCAAAACCCCAAACCCTAAATTTAAACCTTATATAAACCCTAAACCCTGAACCTGAAACCCCTTTCGCGGTCGGCGTTTGGAGTGCAGGATTAATCGGGTTGAGTCCTAGGTCGGGTTGAAGGCTTGCCCCTAGCATGTACCTATACAGTCTATGTCTATGTGCTGTAGTATGTGTATGTATATATATATATATATAGGAGGTGTAGGGTTTTCAGCATAAACTTGGTCCCTACAGCTACTATATAGAAACCCGTTTGCGGCCCAAGTATGTAATATATAGCACTTGGACAGACATTGTCCACGAAACCTTGATGACGACCTCCCCCCCCCCTCTCACAAATCCTAAGCCCCGTACCCCACAAACCCTAAACCGTCTCAAGCTCAAGGCGAACATATGCGAAATGTTTGGGTGCAATGTTCAGACTCTTCAGGGGGCAGTTGCGAAAAACCTAATGCCCTAAGACCCCTAAACCCTAAAACCTAAACTCTAAACCCTAATACCCCAAGACCCTCATACCCTAAACTTCCTAAAGCCATGAAAGCTGCAAAGGTCGGCCTTGGCGCGGATGAGCGGGTAGGTAAGGACCGTTGCGACCATCCTTGGCCGTGGGCTAAGGCTTTGCTTGCTTTGGGGCTGAGCTCGTCTGAAGCCTAAACCCTAAACGCTAAACCCTAAACCCTGCCAAGTAAGCACTACTGAGCCTTGTAAACCACGAAAGGGTCTTTGAGGTGGTCCTGCACACATGGTAGACTGTCAAGGCCGCTTTGTTTGTGGAGTTTGCGTGCTTTGCGTTTAGGGAGGGGACATTTAGGGCTTCTTGTTGGGATGTTCCCCCTTATACGAACAGTCATAGGCATAGGGATTGTAATAGGGGGTTACTATAATCCCTATTAAGGGCTGCTAGTATAAGGGGGAACATCCCAAGCTTCTTGCTTCAAGTCTAGGGGCTGTACCCTGGACTCTTGAGGTTGTACCCTTGGGTTTTGGGGACCCTGCTTGAAGGTCCCTAAGGCAATATAAGGGTCTTATCGGGAGTATATCAAGGGAAACCTTAAGGGGTACAACGTTAGGGGTGCGAGTCTGAATCTCTTGATTAAAGGGTTTCTTAAGGTCTCTTGGGTTATTCTTGAGGCAATAAAAACTTTAGGGCTGGGGGGCTGTGCCTACCTGGCTTCGTCCAAGGAGGTTTCTGGTGCTGGAGGGTTTAGGAAGGAGCGGGTCCCAACAACAACCCCGAGACAACCTCCACATGCACCCCTGACTTGGGAAATCGCGAGTGGCCGCATCTGCATCGAATGGACATGAGAACCAGTCGTGCACGTTCCTAATCGTTCCTAACCCCCACGCCCGGCTAGCAGCACCTTGTACATGTAGTTAAACAGAACCCCAACATCAGCCTAAACCCAAAACCCTAAAAACCCGAAGACCCTAAACCCTATCCACGCCTCTTCGAACCCTGAAACCTAAAACCCTAAACCCCAGACTCAGGGCCCAAGTTGGGGGCGGCGCCTAAGCCTTTCGACCTGTTCCGGAAAGCGCCGGCATTTTCAGGGGGAGTACCCCCAGGGCCCCAGTTCAGGGGTCCTGGAGCCCGCGCCGCGGGCCAGTTTGTTTGTGCTAAAACCCCGGCCCTGGAGGGACGTGGGACTTCCTGGCACCCCTGCACCTTCTCGAAACCACGTCAAATTCGAAGCAGAACCCCCTGAAACCGCCTGACCCCCCCCCGACCCCCTACCATTCCTGACTCTCGGACCCAACCCCGAACGTCATGAAACCGAAAAAGTTTTTAGAAATGGACTGTTGCCTTGAGTTTAGGCCTAAACCCCAAAAGGAATAGGTTTGGGTGGCTTTGCCGCCTCGGACGGCGTGGGCTGGGAAAAAAGTGTTAGATGGCCCTCCACAATCGGGCCAAAGCTGCTCTTCGCACCTCACGAAGCTTTCGAGCTTGTTCCTAAACCTAATTAACCTTCACAGCATCTACGCCCTATCACAGCAAACCCTAAATCCTAACCCCTAAACCCTTTTTTTTTGAACCCAGGCTCTGCACTATAAACCCTAAACCCTAAACGAGGCGCTTCGACATGGCCGTGACCGCTCCCAGCGCAGCGGCGCTGTGCTCGCGCGCCTGGGACTGGGGCTTGCATTGCTGGGCTGGGAGGGAGATGTGCGCAGTTCACTAAACTTGGGGTCAGGGTTTAGGGTTTAGGGTTAGGGTTTAGGGCTTAGGGCTTAGGGCTTAGGGCTCAGGGTTGATATAGGGTTCAGGGTTTAGGGTTTAAGGTTCAGGGCTTAAGGTTTTGGGGGGGGGCTCCTTTCTACAAGGTGCTGTGCTATATAGGGATCCAGAAAGGGTCCATGCTTTAGTGAACTACTCGTACAAGCAGGTAAACGTGTTCTGGGCTGATCAAGGCTTTTCAATGGGTTCGTGCTATTGCAGGCTTTGTGGTGTTTGTGAAGGGGTCCGAGCATGGACCAGATTAACATCATGGTACCCTGTGTTGGGTTGGGTAATTACTCCACAAGGGAACCCATAAACCAAAAACAAGAAGGTAAAGGGCACCACTGAGCTAGCAAGAGATTGAAGGAGGGGAAGGAATCACGAGACACCCCCAAGAGATTTCTAGGTCGCTTTTTCAATTCCGACATATCCCACACAGAACCCGTACGCAGGTCACTCATTACTCCTACTACCCTTCATCAGTCGGAACCCTCCCCCGCTCCCCACAAACTCTAGACAAAACCCCGCAGAAAATCGAAAACTCGGCCACCTCTGCGTAGTCGGCACCCAAATACTGGAGTAGCCTCCCGGCTTGGGTTCATGAACTCGGGTTCTGTTTGTTGTTCGGCTGGTGGTTTCAGTTTGGTGATGCTCCCAACTGGGGCAACCAACATTGGCCATGGGAAGCAGGAATGTCCCTGCATGCAACTACCACGCTTCGTCGGCGCGAGCCACGCGCTACCCGAAACCCGAAACCCTACACCCGTGGCATCCGCCCCCAAACCTGAGCGTCCTACCACCCGGAAGGAAACGCCATCAACCAAACATCCCATCCACCTAGGGCTCCCTTGAGCCTGGTCCCTGAACCCAAGGCTTTTCTAGGGTTTAGGGTCTACGGGATCTATAGGATCTATAAGGGTCTGTAGGGTTTAGGGTTTAGGGTTCAGGGCCAAAGTTTAGGGTTTAGGGTTTAGGGGTTCGGCATGTGAAGGGGCCGCAGCAACCTAGGAATAAAAAACATGGGACCCTGTTGTGCTCGATGGGACTGCGACGGGAACCGAACTCCGAAACACAAGAACCGCACAGCTCTAGAGTTTAGGGTTTAGGGTTTAGGGTTTAGGGTTTAGGGTTTAGGGTTTAGGGACCCTAAATGTGTAGTGGTCCGGAGACCGAGAAACAAAGCCCGCAGACGCAGCATCGAGGTGATCAGCGTGTTCCTGGGCAGATCCACCCTGAACCCTAAACCCCAAACCCTCAACCCTAAACCCTAAACCGGGTCTAAGGGTTTAGGGTTTAGGGCTTCTACTTGGAGTCAGTTGTAGCTGTACTGATAAGGCCCCTTAGTCCTCTACGCAGGTGACGAGAAGACTTAGAATTGGGGTTATAAGTACCCATGAACCTCCCAGTAGCTTCGGGTCTAAAGGATTAGGCGACCCAGCCCCTAAACCTAAATTCGGGGGGTTAGGTTTGAGGACCTGAGGAACACGCTGGCCCTGCGGGAAAATGTTCAGAGGGGGGTGAGCCGGGGTGAGCTGCTTCAACAGAGCCCATGGGGCTTCAGTTGGCGCTTCCCCTGCAATCATCTCGGAATCGATTGAACTCCAAGCGTAAACCCTAAATCCTAAACCTTGGTGTCCCAGCAACCATCTTATGGTAGGGGCACCCTGTTTTGGGTTGGGTATGTAATAGAGGAACCCCTAGCCAAAGAAAGGGTAAAGGGTACCACCGGGCTACCAAGAAACCTGTGGTCTCCGGCCTTGCATGAACCTCCAGCCACAAGCCCTCAGGAGGCTGAACTGATCCATTCAGCTCGGGGCCCCGCAAATCTTACTTCTCCAAGAATCAAGGGGAAAAAAGGTTAAACTTTAATACTAATATTCACACGAAATAAGGAAACCCAAAAAGCTACTCCAAGTGAAATCCTCTCTCATGGGTTCAGATTCAAGCTGTGTGCAGTCTTGGACTGAGGTTTCCTACAGCCTGAACTGAACTTCTGACTTGTGCCCTCTCGCAGGGTGCTCGAAACCACACCACCTCTTGCATCCCCAGCGCATCAGCTCGTAAAACCAAGTGTCATGATGGCCGGGTTGATCGCGAGGATGAGTGAGACAGTGAGCCCGCGGTAGAAGGCCCCCAAACCACCCTCCTCAACAGCGCAGGTTTCGGGTTTAGGGTTTAGGGTTTAGGGGCTGAGGGTAGGGTGTGCCAGCAGACTTAAATATGCCCGAAAAGATGATAACTGTGAGCGGAACACAATTGAAATCTTCTTATTCCCTCCAAGAACTCCCGCCTGCATTCCTTGGTAGCCCAGTAACCATCTTACAATACGGGCACCCCTTTTTGCGGTTGGTTACTTTATAAGGGAACCCATGACCAGCAAAAGGGTAGAGGACACCACTAAACTACCCAGATTCTGACTCCAAAGACTTTCCCCAGCTCTTAAACATCCTAACCTTGCTCGAAGGTCGCCCGAGTCCTCAGAACCGCAAGCCGAATAATGGTTCAACCCGAAACCCTAAACCCTAAACCCTATAGACCCAAAACCCTTGAAGGGGCCGAGTCCGCCTGGTACAGGGCGGCGGCGGTTGCAGCGAACCCTGGGGCGCTCGCGGACATTTGGTTCACGCTTGAGATGACCTCACGGCAGGTTCTCGGGTTTTATGGCTTAGGGGGTTTAGGGTTTAGGGTTTGGGGTTTAGGGTTTAGGGTTTGGGGTTTAGGGTTTAGGGTTTAGGGTTTGGGGTTTAGGGTTTGGGATTTGGGGCTTGGGGTTTAGGGGGCCTAGGTCTTCACAGGCAGCTCCCAGCAGTGACGCAGCAACATCGTTTTTGTTGGCAGAACCTTTAAGCTTACATGATGCTGCATGGTAGCCATCCAGACCTGCATTGCTGATTTTAATATGCCTAGGCACATGCCAACTCCTGCTGGATTGCGCAAAGGCATGCGAGTGGGCTATCTGCCGCCGCCCATGTAGCCTCAAACCCTGCGAAACCCTGTGTTGCATCTGAGCTGCTGGGGGCGAATCAACTAAGCCCCTAAACCCCAAACCTCCAAATTTCGATGTTGCGTTGTGCAAGCCCGAGTCTTTTCTGGAGCACATGCCCCAAACCCAAAACCCCAAACCCTAAACCGTAAATCCTCAAGCATAAGACCTGAAACCCTCGAATTCCTTATCTCTCCCAGGTTCCGTAGTTACGACATTGAATCCGGAACTTAGGGTTTAGGGTTTAGGGCCTAGGGTTTAGGGTTTAGGGTTTAGGGTTTAGGGTTTAGGGTTTAGGGAACCGTCAACCTTACACCCCAAGGAAGCCTCGAAGGGCACGGTGCACAGCCAATTCCTGGGCTCAAACGGCGCTTAGGGCTTTGGTCTTAGGATCAAGGGTTTAGGGTTTAGGGTTTAGGGTTTCGGGTTTAGGGTTTAGGGCTAGGGCTTGGCCCCTTTAACCCTCAAGAAAGAGTTTAGGGTTTAGTGTTTAGAAGGGATCAAAGGCTTACAGCAGGCTTTGCCCACATACCCCCAAATCAGGGCATGACTTCCTTCAAGGGTTTAGGATTTAGGGTTTTGGGTTTAGGGTTTCAGGCTTCGGGTTTAAGGCTTAGGGTAAGTGTAGAAGAGGAGGCTTCGCACAAAGAAAGCTGCCTTTCAGCGGCACGGGTGGGTGTTGCGTCTGCCCTAAACCCTAAACCCTAAACCCGAAACCCTAAACCTTGAACCCTAAACCCTAAACCCTAAACCCTAAACCCTAAACCCCAAACCCTAAACCCCAAACCCCGAAACCCTAAACTCGATGAGCCGAAGTGGGGGGGGGGGGGGGGGGGGCTTGCATGGCAACCCTGGTCTTCAATGTCGAGGTGCAGCTGCTTCGACACCTTGGCTGACCATTGCGATTAGGGTTTGGGGTTTGGGGTTTGGGGTTTGGGGTTTAGGGTTTAGGGTTTAGGGTTTAGGGTTACCAATTTCCGTAAAATTCGGGTACTTCCACGCTACAGGCCACGAGTTGTCCTGGTTGTGGCGGGGTACGGTCGAGGGTTGGGAATACCCCAAAGACCCAAAGACCCAAAGACCCAAAAACCCAAAGACCCAAAGACCCAAAGACCCAAAACCCTCAACCCTAAACCCTAAACCCTAAGCCCTAAATCCATCTAGGGATGGAGCTTGGAGTTTCGGATCCTTTGAGTTGACTTCGTGGTTCTGAGGTGCAAATGAGCCCGGGCATTCTTTTGCGCAGGCCACTGCAATGTAGAACCCCTAAGGTTAGCGTCTGCTTGGAGGTTCATGGAACTTCTAACCCCCCAGTTGCAACTGTACTGATAAGGCCCCTAATTCTTATAGCAGGTTATTATAAGTAAACCCCTCATTGGGGTTACAAGTACCCTAAACCCAAAACCCTACTAAACCGTAAACCCTAAACCCTAAACCCTAAACCCGGAAATTGGGGTTAAAAGTACCCATGAACCTTCAAGTAGGGTTCCAACTCTTACCCCACAGGTACCCCCAAACTCTCAAAAGCAAGCTGCAGCTCCCAAAGACCCTGGCACACAAGGCCCAGCTTAGGGTCTAGGGTTCAGGGTTTAGGGTTGCTGTAGTTTGTTGGATAGCTCAGCTGTCCGAACCCCTGTGTGAAGACCCGAGAACGAAGTTCTGGAAGCGCTAAAAACCTCAACCCTAATCCCTAAACCCTTGTTTGCTGCAGGCTTGCAGAAGTCCTCGCCTGCCCAAAGTCCTAAGTCCTAAGCCCTAAACCCCCTAAACCCCCTAAACCCCCTAAACCCCCTAAACCCCCTAAACCCTCTAAACCCTAAAACCTAAACCCTAAACCCTAAACCCCAAACAAAGCCCAGGAACGAGGTTGAGCACGAGCCGCCTCATCGGAGATGTAGCGGAGGTATCCTGTAGTTCTGTGGCCCTACACCCCTAGGGTTTAGGGTTTAGGGTTTAGGGTTTAGGGTTTAGGGCTCGATGAGTTCGTCCTCGAACTCCGTGAAGAGCCGGAAGAGGCTTCCATGGAAGATCCAGTAGTTGAGGCTGTGGATGGACTCCTTGAATCCCTAAAACCCGAAGCCTTGAAGATCAGGCTTTGGTGGGGGGATGGGTCGACGAGCAGGGTTCATGGGTAGCTACGCTTAGGGCTTAGGGCTTAGGGCTTAGGGCTTGGGGCTTAGGGCTTAGGGTTTAGGGTCAAGGGTCTAGGGTTTAGGGTTAGGGCGAAGAAGGACTGGAAGCAGTTCACAGCTCTCAGGGGCACTTAGAACGGCACTGAAACGTGCCCACGAAACTCCAATCATTCTGGTATTCAAGGCTCAGGGCTTCGAGTTCTAAAGACTGTCAGGTTCAGGGCATAGTTCGGAAGTTTTTGGGGTTTTGGGTTTAGAGCTAAGGGTTTAGGGTTTAGGGTCATCAAGCACCACGAACCCCAAAACCTGTAAACCCTAGAGCTCCAAACTTCTGGGCGTTTAAAGAAGGTAAGAGACCATACTAAGGGGCCATGGAAACTACCCTTGGACCCCAAAAAGGCATACAAACCCTTGAACCCTAGGGTTTAGGGTTTAGGGTTTAGGGTTTAGGGTTTAGGGTTTAGGGTTTAGGGTTTAGGGTTTAGGGACCCTAAACCCTAAACCCTAAACCCTAAACCCTAAACCCTAAACCCTAAACCCTAAACCCTAAACCCTAAACCCTAGGGCACATCAAGCTTTGCGCACGTTTCTTTGGCATGTCGGTGAAAGAGAGGTGCTCAACCAACTGGCTTGCAACTTGTGGCTTATGCCCTAACCCCACACAAAAGCCCCAAGCCCTAAACGCCCTAAGCCCAAAATCTCCAAGTCACCGAATGCCACCCCCCCCCCCCCCCCCCTCCCTTCCCCAGCCTTGATCAAGGCCGCGCCAATCCCGCGATAGAGGCCCCGAAAACCAGCCTGATTCAAGGCCCCCTGGATCTTAGAAGGGAATGAGGGAATGAGGGAATGAGGGAATGAGGTACCTTTTACAATCCCTTAAAGGGTATATATAGGGCCGTCATGCCCTCATTCCCGACACAGAACCAGCCAGAAGGTTGATGGCTCAGGAAGTTTAACGCTTAGGGTTTAGGAAGCTTTGAGCTTAGGGTTGAAGAAGCTTAGGGTATATGTAGGACTGAGGAAGTTTAAGGCTTCTAGGACTTGGGAAGTTCAGCCTGCAAGTACGTATGTATATAAATAAATCACACATGACTTCTTTCTCCCGAACCCTCTCTCCCTCTCTACCTTCACCTTGCACCATCTCTGCTCTCTGCTTCAGAGCTTGCCCTGAACCCTTTCTGTATCCGGGCTGTGATGTCCTGGCCTGAAAGTCTCAGCAACACCCTCAGGCCCTAGCACTCGTGGCTACGACTGAAAGCCTTGCGAATCCATGATTGCCCTGAAAACCTAAACCCTAAGCCCTAGACCTTAACCCTAAACCCTACATCCTAAACCCTTAACCCTAACCCTGAACCCTAAATCCCTCAACCCCCCCCCCCCCTTTCCCTTGGCAGCGCATCCGCCTCACCCAGGAGCCCGAAGAGCATGGCCAGAAAGCCGCGGGGATCGTTGGCCGTGGCCTTAGGGTTTAGGGTTCAGGGTTCAGGGTTTAGGGTTTAGGGTTCAGGGTTTAGGGTTGAGGGATCTCTTGTAGGCTTGCCTACCAGTGCCATTTGGGCCCGGGTGAGGCAACAAAACCTCTTTGCCTCATTGCGTGCGCATGCAGCAACCTCAGTGGAGGGTGGGTGAGGGCTGTTGACTGGAGTTCACAGCTGTTGTCCCGCCCGCCCGCCCCATATAGGGCACGTGGCTTTGGCGCAAGGGCCATTTGTAACATTGCTTAGCCTAGCCCCGCCGTTGTGTGCGGCACCGCGTCTCGCCGCTCGCGAAAAAGAAGTGCCTTGCTCTGGTAAGGGTTTTGATGAAGCGCACAAAGTTTAGGGTTTAGGGTTTAGGGCTTAGGGCTTCAAACAGGGAAGGCTAGCAGCATTTAGGGTAGTTCCCTACTCAGATTGAGACTTGGAGTTTCATGGGGTACCCTAGTTCAGGGTTTAGGGTTATACCCCCAGAACAATTGGGGTTCCCAGTACCCTGAACCTCCAGGTAGAAGCCCTAAACCCTAAACCCTAAACCCCAAACCCCAAACCCTAAACCCTAAACCCTAAACCCTAAACCCTAAACCCTAAACCCTAAACCCTAAACCCTAACCCTAAACCCTAATTCGCCCAAACAGCCCCGTGCGTCCCAGCCACCGTCTGCACTTTCAGCTTGATCGTGTCCACCGGAAACAGGATCGCCTCACAGCTTGGAGATGTGACTGAGTTGAGGGGCTTTTCGGGGGTTGAGGGGGGGCGTCGCCCTAAACCCTAAAACCCAAAACCCTAAACCCTGAACCCTGAACCCTAAACCCTAAACCCTAAACCCTAAACCCTAAACCCTAAACCCTAAACCCTAGCCCTAAACCCTAAACCCTAAACCCTGAACCCTGAACCCCTGAACTTGACTGAAACAATCCCGAAACACCCTGGACTTGAGGTTGACATTGAGGGCGTGCAACGAGCGTAGCCTTCTTTTCCCCATAGTCTGCCCCACACCCCCAGGCCATCCTCTTAGGGTTTAGGGTTTAGGGTTTAGGGTTTAGGGTTTAGGGTTTAGGGTTTAGGGTTTAGGGTGTTGCCACCTGTCTAGCCATGCTCCACGAGGCAACTGAAGAGGGAATGCTGTGTGCAAACCTCTTAGGCTTTGGGGTTTGGGGCCCGGGATTTAGGGTTTTAGTTTTAGGGTAGATACATGGTGCCTTAGTATGGCATACCCATCCCAACCCTACACGCCCTATACACGTATGTCGGCTAGGGGTTTTTCGGGTTCAAGGGAGCTCTTCGGGCAGCTTGTTGCAGAAATCTGGTTCAGAAGGCATGAAGAAGGGATACTGTGTGTAGGATTCAGCCTTACGGCGAAAGCCCTTCCAAGAGCTCAGCGCCTCAGCCAGCACTGAGCCGATCGTGCCGCTGAGGGCATGGGCGATCACCTCGTGGAGCACCGGAAGGACTTGAGAGCAGCTGCTCTCGCTTCCACTACAAGGATTGCTCGGTTTTGTCCCTAAACCCTAAACCCTAAACCCTAAACCCTAAACCCTAAACCCTAAACCCTAAACCCTGGACAGAGTTTACGGGCCCTAAACCCGCTGCTGGCCAAGAGCAGATGGCTTCCGCTGCCGTGGCTTGCGGAAGCCCGCAGCCGGGACGAAGGGCCTGGGAGGCACACGGAGGGGGCTTCGGGTTCAGGATTTGAGGTTTGGGGTTTGGGGTTTAGGGTTTAGGATAAAGGGTTTAGGGTTCAGGATTTGAGGTTTGGGGTTTAGGATTTAGGGTTTAGGGTTTAGGGGGTTAGGGTTGCGAGCACAAGGTGAGCCATGGACGTGCAAAGACACGGCAGACATGGGGGTTTACGAGGGCAACTATCGCTACATTCCCCAAATTCCCTACTGACCAGCCGTAGCAAATACGACTACCGCGCCCCTCTGCTTTACGTTGACTCGCAGCAGTCCGTGCTCGGAATTGTGCACCCCAGGCCCCAAAACTCAAAAATCTGCCTGTATGCCCCTCTGCAGAAACTCTGAAGGAACGCGCGAAAACCCTGGAACCCTATAAAGCTCTATGTCAAGCCGTTTTTGTTTGGGCAGAACAGCTACTGAGCGAAACCCAACCCTAAACCCTAAACCCTATAACCCCATAACCCTATGGCCCTGTAGCAGCTTCATGCGGCCGAGGGGGCACTGCCTGCAGGGCGGGAAAGGGCGGGGAATCCGCGGAAGGGGGCTGCAACTGAACGGGCATGGCTCGCGACCGGCCCAGCGAAACCTCTTTTTTTCCTGTTTTGACAACCCTAAACCCTAAACCCTAAAACCCGCAAGAATTCAAGGCTAGGGCTGGAGGGAAGTGTGTTCAAGGGCCTCAAAATTTTTACGCGACCATAGACCACTAGACCTCAAATCTATGCCGGTCGAGGGGAAACCCCTGATACAGGGATCTAGGGTTTGGGGTTTAGGGCGTTTTTTCCCCAATCTCTGTTTGTTCTATTTTCATGTGCTCTTCATGGTAGGGTTCTCCATCGTGGTCTGAAATTGAGGGTTTCGTGGTAAGAGCTTACAACGTTGTTCGTTCCTTAAGCGCTCCAAGTCTGCCTAAGTTCACCTGTGAACCTCCGCAAGAAGAATCTTGGACCGAGGGGGTTTACAAGGGTTAGGGTTAATAGCTTTGGACCGAGGGGGTTTAGGGGTTAGGGTTAATAGCTTTAGGCTGACATGAACCAATGCAAATCTTGCGTGACTAGCTTCGAATGCTTGTGCTGCACTGCTGGCGCGGCTCCCTTTCTTCCTGCTTACCGCTCAGCTTGTGATGCTTGTGCTGCACTAGCACGGCTCCTTTTTGTCTTTCTACCGCTCCGCCCAAACAGCATCGAAGCCTCTTCCCGGGCGGGAAGCTTGTCCAAGGTGACAAGCTAAGTCCCGCATACCCCAAAGAGGGCCTCGAAGCCAAACGAACTCTCTAAACTTGCAGGGCCCAAGCAGACGCCGGACTTCACAACAGCCTGCAGGGCCTAACAAAAGCTCAAGCCCCGCTCGAGGGTTCTCATGTGTACTTAAAAGTAGGATTGTAAGTACCCAAAAAAAGATCATAACCAGAGCTACCCTACCGATAACACCACTTCTAGGTACCCGTGACCTCCAAGCTCTAAACCCTAAACCCTAAACCCTAAACCCTAAACCCTAAACCCTAAACCCTAAACCCTAAACCCTGTAAATTTCCAAGCACAAACCCAGCGGGCAGCTGCCGGAACGACCCTCAGGCCCTCAGGTCTGCGAAAGTTCTTGTGGAGCCCTTCTACAGCGGTTTAGGGTTTAGGGTTTAGGGTTTAGGGTTTAGGGTTTAGGGTTTAGGGTTTAGGGTTTAGGGTTTAGGGTTTAGGGTTTAGGGTTTAGGGTCCCATTAGCCGTTTAACATACTTCCCTCAGAACTTCTGAACCACCATAACCAAGGAATTTCCCAAAATAGGGCTACACTGTTTATACCCCAAATAGAATAGAATCCCCTTAAAAGGGACCCCCGAGTGGGTACCCTTTTTTTCGGGAACCCACCACAATGCTTCAAGCGCAAGCGCGTACTGTGTATCTCTCAAGGGAACTCTGGCTTGTAGGGGCGTTTCTATCGAAACCATGAACTTTCAATTCCAGCGAAATCCCAACATATCCCAACCCCTCACCAAAACCCCAACGCCCCGCGGTAAATCCTGAGAAGGGCAAATGCCCAACCGTAAACCCTAAACTCTAAACCCCAGACCCCATAAGTTGAAAGTCAAATGTGTTCACGGGATAACAGTTGCAGGGTCAAGGGTTCAGGCTAACTCGACCCAGGCGTAACCTAGAAATAACAAGGGAACCCAAACCCAAAAAAACAAATGTACAGGGGCCTACTCTGGGCCCTAGCTAAACTTCACAAACCTTCTCGCGTTTCCTTGCCAGGAAAGCACGTGCAGCTGCGACACCTGGGGGGCGAGCCGAGCGCGGACTTTGTGTTTAGGGTTTGGGGTTTAGGGTTTAGGGTTTAGGGTTTAGGGTTTGGGGTTTAGGGTTTAGCTCAAGGTATTTTCGCCTCGTCTGGAAGGTTTCTTGAAGGAGTTTGCGATGGGATCCCATCTGATACATTGTGGGTACGGGGCGCCCCATGGCCAAGGTACTGAAGAAGCCACGCTCAAGCAACAACACCCAACAAAACCTAGAAACCCGTCTTGTCCAAGGCCTGCCGTACAGACCTTAAAGCCCTTAACTATGCCTTGTCGTTCGACCCTCAGCCTTAATCCCTACTCTTGACTTCAACTTTCAACCACCCCCGCCTGCCCCCCTCCCGGCCCCCCACCCCCGACGGATACCCTAAAACACTGACCATAAACCCTGGACCCTGCAAACCCCATAAACCCCATAAACCCTAAACCCTAACCCTAAACCACCCTAAACCCTAAACCCTGCAAACCCGGCAAACCCTATATGAACCCTAAGAAGGTAAAGGCGCAGGGAACCAGAAAGTTGATCACGGAGGAGGTGATCAATCCACCGGCCCTGGGGCGGCTAACGCTTAGGGATTCAGGGTGTTAGGGTTTGAAGGTTTTAGGGCTTTAGGGTTTTAGGGTTTTAGGGTTTTAGGGTTTTGGGGTTTTAGGGTTTTAGGGTTTTAGGGTTTTAGGGTTTTAGGGTTTTAGGGTTTTAGGGTTTTAGGGTTTTAGGGTTTTAGGGTTAACTTGCTGGTGGGCTTACGGGTTTGAAGGGTTTGAAGGGCGTTCAGGGTGTTAAGGGTTTGAAGGTTTGAAGGATGTTAAGGGTTTGAATGGTTTGAAGGGTTTGAAGTGTTTGAAGAGTTCTAAGGGTTTGCAGGGTTTTGAATGGTTTTAAGGGTTCAGAGGGTTTTAAGGGTTGAAGGTGGGGTTAAGGGTTTAAGGCTTTAAGGGTGGGGTTTAGGGTTTTAGGGTTTCTCCACTCCCCCGTAAGCACCTGCATACTGAGGCCTGGGGCGGCTCATCCAGTTTGCGGTTCAGGGTTTCGAGGCTCGGGGTTTACCAGTTCATGAGAGCTTAGGGATCCAGTTTGGGATGTTCCTCCTGATGCTGACAGTCCTTAACCGTACCCCCTACTATAATCCCTATTGAGTAAGGACTGCTAGTAAGGGGAACATCCCAAAGTACACCTTGGCATGTTCCCCGTTATACTTGCAGTCCTTAATAGGGATTATCGTACCCCCTACTAGGATCCCTATTCAGGACTGTTAGCACCCTAAACCCTAAACCCTAAACCCTAAACCCTAAACCCTAAACCCTAAACCCAAGGGTCCAGTCTGAATTGCTGGTTCTTGATAGGAATCGGGTATCTGCGTAGTCCCCCTTTTGGCATCCGGCCTCCCTCGGTTTAGGGTTTAGGGTTTAGGGTTTAGGGCTTAGGGTTTAGGGTTTAGGGTTTAGGGATTCCCTCACATTCCTTAAAGGCTAAGGGTTTAATCGAGGCTGAATCCTAAACCCTGAACTCTAAACCAGGTTTTGTTTGTTGTTTTCTATTTTATTTTCTTATATATATATATGTGTGTGTGTATAACTTTTATTATTATTACTATTTATTTATTATTTATTTATTTTTTTTTTTTGTGGGGGGGGGGGGGTGGGTTGAGCTTTCTCAGCCCAGGGGCTCTGCAATGGCGTCCAGACCATGGCCTCTCCGAAGCACCCCCCCCCCCCCCCCCAACCCAGAACCCTTAAACCCTAAACCGTGAACCCTAAAACCCTGAAACCCCGAACCCTTAAACCCTTAAACCCTTAAACCCTTAAACCCTCAAACCCTCAAACCCTCAAACCCTTAAACCCTTAAACCCTTAAACCCTTAAACCCTTAAACCCTTAAACCCTTAAACCCTTAAACCCTTAAACCCTTAAACCCTTAAACCATTCAACCCTAAACCGTGAACCCCAAACCCTAGAACCATGGGTTCAGGGCTGGAGGTGGATGGCTTTGAAAGGGGTTTGGGGGTTTGATGTTGCGGTTTGATATAGGATTAAAGTTAGGCGTAAGAGCGGAGTTCGGTCTTGGGTGCAGTTGTGGAGGGTTAAGGGTTTAAGTTTAGGGTTTAATGATGGGTTCTTGTAGTTCTCCCAGAATCCGATAAGGGATGCCGGAAGAACTCGCCCACAAAAAACTGGAGGCATCGGGATTCTTTTGAGGTATAGGTTTAGAGTCTAGGGCTTAGGCCTTAGGGGCTTCTTGCTTGGCTACTGGGTAAGAAGCCCAAGAACACAACGACCAGGCCTGTGTAGAAGGGTACACTAAGCAGCCAAGGAACCTCGACACAGATCTTGGTGTAGGGTTGATAGGATTTAGGGTTTCTAGATTTTGTAGGGTTTGTAGCGGTTTATAGGGCGCATAGGGCTTATAGGGTTTGTAGGGTTTATAGGGTTTATGGGGTTCAGGGGATTTAGGGTTTGGGGCTTTTGTTGGCTTTAGGCAGCCATGCATCTGGGGTCTCAGGGCCTTCCTTTTTTGTTTTCTTTTGGTTCGGCGGGCGCCCGAGACGTAACCCCCATAGCTCGACAAGAACATGGTTTGCTTAGGGGCTTTCCTCTCCCCCCTCCCAATCCCTCACCCTCATTAATCCCTACACTCGAAACACTAAACCCTATAGGTCCTAGGGTTGACTGGTTGGGGATATCAGGATGTACCTTGGGGGATCTACGGGTACGATGAGGGGACCGAAGTCTAAAACAGCCCAGTAAGCCTTCCAGACGCCCATACAAACCCTATATAAGCCCTAAGCCCTGCAGAGCCCTAAACATCCAAAACCACTAACCCCCAAACCCCGTACCCTGAACACCTTGTAGACGCTAAACCCTAAACCCTAAACCCTACCCCTAAACCCGAAACCCTAAACCCTAAACCCTATGCCTCTAAACCCTAAACCCTAAACCCTTAATTCTTGGCCCCCGCGGCGCCAAAGGCCACCATGGTGGCAAGCCCACGATTCAGGCCGGAGGCTTGTAGATTGTAACCTCACTTAGGGGTTTCAGGGTTTCAGGGTTTAGGTTTAGGGTTTAGGGTTTAGGGTTTAGGGTTTAGGGTTTAGGGTTTAGGGTTTAGGGTTTAGGGTTAGGGTTTAGGGTTAGGGTTTAGGGTTTAGGGTTAGGGTTTAAGGGCTTCAGGGTTTCAGGGTTTAGGGTCTAGGGTCCAGGGTTTAGGGGCTTAGGGTTGCAGATTGTAACCTCTCTTAGGCGTCTCAGGGTTCCAGGGGCTTAGGGTGGTAGATTGTAACCACATGTAGGAGTTTCAGGCTTTAGGGTTTAAGGTTTCAGATTGTAACTTGCTAAGGGGTTTCAGGGTTTAGGGCTTAGGGTTTATGGTTGCAGATTGTAACCGCACTAAGGGGTGTCAGGGTTTAGGGTTGTAGATTGTAACCTCACTTAGGGATTTCAGGGTTTGGGAGTCAGGGTTGAGGGCTGTGTCGTTTCGGGGGTTGTGGTTTCGGGAGTTTCGGCCTACTGGCAAGGGCGTTCCGGAATTCTGGGCCGAACTTGCTGAGTCTGAGTGGGGTGCTGACAAGATATCTGCCAAACCGACTGCTCGGGTTCCAGGCAGGGTTCCTAGAAGGGGACTACGTCGGTGCAACCCCCTAACCCCTCCTTCGGACCCACACACGAATGCCCTAGAAGCCCTACACAGAACCACAGAAGCGAACAATGCAAACGCGAAAACTCAACCCTACAAACCCTGCATGCCCTGCAGACCCCAAGCCCCAAGAACCCTAATTCGGCACCTCCTTCTGACCTGCCCTAAACCCTAAACCCTAAACCCTAAACCCTAAGCCCTAAACCCTATTGAGGACGAGACGGATGAAAATGGCAAGCACGGGTATGGAGGTGAAGTTCTGCAGGATCGGATACAGTGCCACCTGCCAAGAACTTGAGGGCTCGAAGTGTTGAGGCTTACTCGGCGCTATCTCTGACCCAAAGGATCCATGTACCTATATAGTATATACTTGGGCCCTAAAGCTACTATATAGGAACCCCTTTAAGGCCTAAGTATATACTATATAGGTACATGGATCCTTAGGGTGAGTCTGAGCAACTGAGCGCGACTGCACTGTGAACCAGCACATATCGGGACAACCCCGCAGCAGTACCGAAACTACAGGGGCGGCATCCCAATTCACCAGCCGACCCGACAGGACCTACAAAGTGTTGAGGTTTTGGGTTTAGGGTTTAGGGTTTAGGGTTTAGGGTGATGTATTGTTGGCAAGCGCTGCCATGCACTGCACAGGTGGGGAGCAGGTCCTGCTTAGGCTCATCGCGGAGATGCAACATGCATGACAAAGATCCCAAAACCCAAGACCCCTGACTAAACCCTAAGCCCTAAACCCCTTTTTGCATCCAGGCCGGGGCACTCCTAAACCGTACACCACGAAGCCTAGGGCACATGGACACGCACCAGCTCATTGACAGCCTATAACCCCCTAAACTCCCTAAACCCTAAACCCCAAACCCTAAACCTTAAACCCTACACTCTTTTTGTACACCCCACTCCCAAACCCTATATAAGCCCTCAGACCCTAAGCGAAAGTTTCGGGTCCTACCCCTGGACCATTGTAAAGCTCCAAGACCCATCCGGGTCCCAAGCACTGCTTTGGGCGACCACCGAGCCACTCCTCGCTGAGTCTGTAAAGCATTGGGGCTGTTAGGGTTTAGAGTTTAGGGGTTTGGGGTTTAAGGGAAATTGGGGATGTTAGGGCCATATAGGGGGTGTCGCATAATTCGGGTTCTAGATTAGCAGTTATATGTCTTTTGATGAAGGTTGCTTGGGACGACAGAATGCTTTCGGAGTTGGGGGCTCAGGAAGGAGTTGGTCAAGCTAGGGGTGCAGGACAGCGTTCGCGTGGGGATGGGCCGGAAGTGGCTGGAAATGAAAAATTCAGGCCCTTAACCCGAAGCCCTAAACCCTAAACCCTAAACCCGACACTGAAACAACGAAACAGGAGCCACACGGCTCTTCAACCTCGAAGTAGGTCAGCTGGGGGCTGACTTGAGTACATCACCCGGGGTTTCGGGTTCAGGGTTAGGGTTTAGGGTTTAGGGCTTAGGGCTTAGGGCTTTGGGTTTAGGGTTTAGGGTTTAGGGCTTAGGGTTTAGCGTGTGTAGGTTTTACTATGGTTCAGACAAGCCCCAAATGGGCAAGGAGCTCCCCTCCCCGCTGCTTTGCAGCGGAGTCGCTCATTCAGCTTGCTGAAGAGGTTCTGGCCGGTGTTGTAAAGCCTCATAGGGTTTAGGGTTTAGGGTTTAGGGTTTAGGGTTCAGGGTTCAGGGTTTAGGGTTTCGAGGTTCTGGCCGGTGTTATAAAGCCTCATGTTTAGGGGAGAAAATCCTTTCGTTGCCTCTTTGGGGTCCCTAAACTCTACACCCCAAATGCCTAAGCCCTTAACCCTGTAAACCCTAAACCCTAAACCCTAAATCCCTAAACCTAAATCCCTTTCGCATCCGTCTCGCTGCTGCCAGAAAGCTTTTTTGCTGCAGCTGAGGAACCCTTTTGTCCCTCAACCCGAAGCCTTCTAAACCCTCAGGGTAGCCTTACTTCCCTAAACCCTAAACCCCAAACCCTAAACCCTAAACCCTAAACCCTAAACCCTCTTCCTCAACCCTAGACCCTAAACCCTAAACCCCCCAAGGGTAGTTACATGGTCCCTTCATACCCTTGACAGGAGAACCCTTATATACCCCTCATATACCCTGCGCAACCCATGGTCCCATGCTTCGGAGCCCTTTAGAGGAGGTATGGGACCATCTTAGGTGACCATGTAACTACCCTTACATAAACCCTAAACCCTAAACCCTAAACCCTAAACCCTAAACCCTAAACCCTAAACCCTAGGGCTCCGGGCTTCTCAACCTTCGACTCACAGAGTGGGACTTGAGTGGCGCATCAGCAAGAGGGGCTTACTTACACTGCATGGGTGTAGGGTTTAGGGTTTAGGGTTTGGTCTTTAGGGTTTAGGGTTTAGGGTGGGTCGGTGACTAGGGCCTGAGGGAATGTGGCAACTATAGCTGATGTAGCAATAGGCTGCTTCGAGAAGCAGAGGAATTAGGAGACCCTCTAGAGCCTCAAGCCCACGCCCCTTCTGAACCCTAAACCTCAGACCCTAAACCCTAAACCCGAAAGCTGCGAATGCTGAGAGGCGGTGTGAAGGCCATTCCTCCCAGCACACCCAGGGCCGTGTACACTGCAACCACATAGCCTTACCAAGGCTTGCAGGGTTCAGGGTTTTGGGATAGGGGGATCCTGGGGGTTTAGGGTTCTTTTTTCACTCCTGCACAGCTGGGTTTCGGGTTTAGGGTTTAGGGTTGCATCACTGTTACTAGGGCTTGGAGAACGTGCTGTCTACTCTGCAAGAATGCTTTCTTGAAAAGACCTCACGGGATCTAGTCCAATAACCAAGGGTTAGGGCTTAGGGTTTACATGGTTTGCATCTGGCTAGGTGGTGGAGCGATTTAACACAACGGGCCGGTGAAGTGGACGCTAAGGCACCACACCCGGGACGCTTGTGCGGGTCCAGCGTAAATCATGCCGCCCCAGCAAACAAGACCCGAATACCTGTGGCAAGCGTTCGCCCCAAACGCAAAAACCCCAAAATTGCCCTATGCCGAGTAATTAAAGATGGCAGGAACACAGAGCCCCAAACCTTAAGCCGCGCCCACCCCCCCCCCCCCCCCGATCCTCGTCCGAACTTCACCATTGCTCAGCCCCACCACCGAAAGGTCTGCAAGGGAGTAGGGAGGTTTAGGGTTTTTTGGGCACCCGCATGGCTGGAGGAACCACTCCGTCCGAGAAAAGAAGCGCAAGGCCGCAAAGCACTTCGAGCCTCCTCTCCTTGCAACGCAAACCAAAACGACTACCAACCCCATGATCCTGCCAGAAAAAAACAGATTGCAGCGTTCTGTCTGAATGTGTAGGGCCCTAAACCCTAAACCCTAAACCCGAAACCCTAAACCCTAAACCCTAAACCGCAAGCTAGCCCTCAAACCCCTCAACGCGAAAGCTCCCCATATAGCTCGAGCGGCCCAGTGCGACGCCGAAACTCCGCATCACAGGCACCTCGGGCCTGCTTGGAGGTTCATGGTACTTAGGATTGGGTGGGGTTTAGGGTTTAGGGTTTAGGGTTTAGGGTTTAGGGTTTAGGGTTTAGGGCTTAGGGCTTAGGGTTTAGGGTTTAAGGTTTAAGGTTTAGGGTTTAGGGCCTATAGAGCGATCTTCAGCTCGGCTTCAGATTTGGTGCTTCGGGCTTTTAGGGTTTGGGGTTTTTAGGGGTTCAAGGGTTTAGGGTTTATAAGGTTTAAGACTTAGGATTTAGAGTGTAGGGTTTAGGGTTTAGGGTTTCTAGGGGTTTAAGGGTTTAGGGTTTAAGGGTTTAGGATTTAGGAAGGTTTAGGACTTAGGATTTAGAGTCTAGGGTTCTTCTGGGGTCCGTTATATGGTACGGCACATTGTGAAAAGGACATGTGGAGAACTGCCCATGTAGGAGCAGCGCTTAGAAAGTTCCCTAAACCCTAAACCCTAAACCCTAAACCCTAAACCCTAAACCGCATACCCTAAACCCTTAAACCCTGCAGGGTCGAGAGTGGGTTAGCTGGCACAGGCTTCGGGCTTGCGATTCGAAATATGCTGACACACCCCTAAACCCTAAGCCCAAAACCCTAAACCTTTTCTGACCATTTTATCCTAAACCCTTGCCGACCTAGACCCAAGCTCTTTCTCCTGCCTTGGGCTAAAGGTTGAGCATGAACCCCCTCACGAAACCCGCAGAGAGGGACAAACCGAACTTCTGCTGAGCGTTGACCGCCTTCACACAGAAACATGGTCAATACCCGTAAACCCTAAACCCTCAACCCCAAACCCCCCCAATTTATGTATCCTACACCCTAAGCCTAAATACCCTAACTGCCCTGGCCCTAGACTGCCTTATGTCCCAAACTGCCTTCAACCCAAGACTGCCCAAAAGCCATAAACGCCCCAAACCCTAAACCCTAAACCCTAAACCCGAAACCCTGAACGGACGCCTCTTCTCGTTGAGCCATGAGGGAAGTGCACTCCTGGGCAAGCTTGGGGCTGGAAGGTTTGGGGTTCGTACGGTTTAGTTTAAGGGGTTTATAGGGTTTATAGGGTTTACAGGGTTTATAGGGTTTATAGGGTTTACAGGGTTTATAGGGTTTATAGGGTTTATAGGGTTTATAGGGTTTACAGGGTTTGTAGGGATTAGGGTTACGGGTCAAGAGTTTAGGGTTCAGGGTTTAGGGTTTTGGGTGGTTTAGTGCTTCGGGTTTAGTGCTTACTTGGAGGTTCAGGGCTTATAAACCCAAGTATAACTGTACCTACAAGCCCTAAGTAATCTAAGTAGAGCTTATACTTGGGGTTCTGAACCTCCAACTAGTTAAGGGCTGAGGGTTTCAGGTTTAGGGGGTTTAGGGGGTTTAGGGTTTGGAGACTACGCGTTTTGGTTGCCACCGGCGTTGCGCACACATCACCGTTTAGGGTTTAGGGTTTAGGGTTTAGATTCAGGTTTGCCTGCAGCAGGATCAAGTCTACATCTCCAATAATTCAATAAGCCTATATCTCCAATAGGCAAGGGGAAAACTCTCTTTACTATATTCCTACTAAATAAGGAAATCCAAAAAGCTTGCCCCTAAGGCAAGGCTGAAGATTTTAGTGTTGGGGTCTGGGGCTTAGGATTCCCGGGGTGGGTGGGGGGGGGGGGAGGGGGGTTCAGAACTTTCGGGTTCAGGGTGGCCGGACAAAAAGGTTTTGTAGATTTCGGCACGAAAGCCTCGACTAAACTCAAAACCCACTCGCTTCCATTTTAAGGGTTTAGGGTTTGGGGTTTAGGGTTTGGGGCGTAGGGCTCATGTACGGATTTGTGGTTTGGCGCTTTCAGGCGTAGGGAAAACGATAAGGTTCAAGAACGCCCTGCAGGCCTGTCCCCAAAGAAACGTCAAACATGAATCCTAAACCCTAAACCCTAAACCCTAAACCCTAAACCCTAAACCCTAAACCCTAAACCCTAAACACCCCAAAAAAGGCCCTTAAACATGCTGCCCAGCCACATGAAGGCAAAGTTGAAGAGCACGGTTCCCAGAAGAGACGTCTGTCAGGGTTTAGGGTTTAGGGTTTAGGGTTTAGGGTTTAAGGTTTAGGGTTTAGGGTGTAGTGTTTAGGGCTTAGGGTTTAGGGTTTGGGGTTTGGGGTTTAGGGTTTACGGCAGAAGGTCTACAAGCGAAGATGAGGATCTAGGGCGATTTCCGGGCAAAATCAGGCATTCTTTTTGTGG
Source organism: Symbiodinium natans (assembly GCA_905221605.1). Lineage (NCBI taxonomy): Eukaryota > Dinophyceae > Suessiales > Symbiodiniaceae > Symbiodinium > Symbiodinium natans. The sequence continues at coordinate 157,834 of CAJNDS010002157.1, forward strand.
GGACTACATGAATCTCACACGGGCTGAACCAGCCCCATCGCTCAATCGGGACTGATCTGCTGTGATCCCCCTTGTGCCGAAGAAGGGGAACCCAACACGGGGCAACTAAACGCCATGAGCACTGTCAACGACCCTAAACCCTACAAACCCTAAACCTTAAACCCTAAACCCTACAAACCCTAAACCCTACAAACCCTAAACCCTACAAACCCTAAACCCTAAACCCGCTTGGAAGGGTACCTTCTTGGGGGAAGCCCTCAAGTTCTCAGATGAAGCCTGGAAGTGTATCCTCTAAAGCTTGACTGCCGAGTTCACTGTCGAGAGCCAGGAAACTGCGCACATATCTTTACATACATATATATATATATATAGTTTTTGTTTTTAAGGGTTTAGGGTACATAGCCCTGAGGGATTGTGCAGGGGCGCAATTCCCAGATTTCCCTACCCGACAACCAGTAAGTTGAGGGACGACACATGTCCCGAAGCCACGCGTGCAGCATCATCGAGTTCTTAATTACCCCCCCACCCCCCAACAGAACAGTTCATCTCTGAGGGCCGGACACAAACAGAACCCTAAACCCTAAGCCCTAAGCCCTAAACCCTAAACCCCAAAGACCCCAAACCCCAACTCAAGGCAGGGAGACCACCTTAGTCCCATCGGGCCTGGGAAGCTGTGACCAGGGGCAGCGTGTGGGGGAAGTGCGGCTGCGATACCATAAACACTGCCTCGGCTTGACTGGGAGGACTTGGGGTTTAGGGTTTAGGGTTTAGGGTTTAGGGTTTAGAGCTTAGGGTTTTAGGGTTTTAGGGTTTAGGGTTTGGGGTTCCGAGTGGTATGCTTCTGGCCGGGGTTTCAGGGCTTGGGGAGTTTATGCATCCAGGGAGCCTCATAACCCTAAACCCTAAAAACCACCTAAACGGCCTACACCCCCTCTAAGTCCATTTTCAGGAATCCACATTTGCGGGGTTTGCGATACTAGGGGTACCTTGTTGGGGTCCTTACTACAAGGAGATCCTACTATTTGGGGTCTATATTAGGCGTCCCTTATGATCGTAAACCCCCATTTTAAAATTCGAGCCTGGGCCCAACGACACGAGGGCCGAGAAGGCTGCATCGGGGACCCTAAACCCTAAACCCTAAACCCTAACCCCCAAACCCTAAACCCTAAACCTAAACCCTAACCCCCTCCCCCCCTGAAGTACTTGTTTTGATGGTGGGTTTTTCGAGCAGAAGCGGAGAACCCGATGAGAGCCAAACATGCGTTTAGGGTTGGGATGTTCCTCCTTATGCTAACAGTCCTTGATAGCGATTCTAGTACCCCCTTTCTAATCCCTGAGAAGAGTTTTTAGTATAAGGGGGAACGTCCCAAGTTTAGGGGGGGGGTTTCAGGCTCGGGAACTTGCTTTCTTGGGACCCCCCAGCCTCTTCTTCAGGGAAAGGGGCCCTTCCATCTAAACAAACAGCAGATGCCTAAACCCCGGAACCGGCGGCCTGAGACCGCCAAAAGCTTAAACCCCAAAACTCCACAAGCCCTCAACACCTACTCGGTTTGGGGTTTAGGGTTTAGGGCTTAGGGTTGAGGGGCCTCGAGCTCTGCGCCTGAAACTCCTAAAACCCTGCTGGAAGCCCCCAGTCAAGAGGGGCGGCCCAGAAAGCAGCCATCGCAGATAAACCCACAATCCTGGGGATTTGCTGTGAGCTGGTGATGTCATCTGAGGGGTACAAGGAGGGACCCCTAGAAGGAACCCTTCATCCGACGTAGCCCCTAAATAACCCCAAATAGCCCCTAGGGTCCCTTGTAAAAAGGGTCCCTCCTTTAGTCCCTTGAGTCATGGCGTTTTGGGGCAGGTGAGGCACGAAGCACACATGTTCGGAACCCTCAACCCAAGCAACTGAACCACCCCCCAAAAGAAGTCCTTGCCTCACCACGCACCCTCCACCTCGGACGTACCCTGACACAGACCTCACCCCAACTTTAACTGCAGCATCCCTCGGTATATACAGGGTTTAGGGTTTAGGCTTTAGGGTTTAGGGTGACATGTCACTCCAGGATTCAAGACACCGCCCTTGCGAAGGCTCTCCCCTGCTGGAACAGGTGCAAACTGTACTTTAGGATGTTCCACCTTAGGGTTTAGGGTTTAGGGTTTAGGGTTAGTACTAATAGTCCTTCATAGGGGATTATAATAGGGGGTACTATAAACCCTATTACAGACTGTTAGTATAAGGGGGAACATCCCAAACTCTACGCATGACAGCCGCTTCAATCGTTCGAAACCCTAAACCCGGCCAGGTGTCGCAGCCCACTGGAGGACGATGTTGTCGTCCAGGTTCCTCAAACGTCAGGAGATGCAGTTGTTCGACATTGGGGTTTAGGGCTTTTGGGTTTAGGGTTTAGATTCGGGCTCAAGTTTAGGCACGGGGCCAGGGTCCAGGGGGCGTTTAGGGTTCAGGAGTCAGGGTTGAGGGTCTGTCTTGGCGTGTCAAGTGAGTTTACCACGACCCAAGTGCAGTTCTTGTGTTGGGGCACCTCGTGTGCTGGTTCCTTCTTTCACCAGGAAGCTTAACTAGTACATTCAAGGTTTATGTCAGGTAGGGGATACTGCCGCTCTATGTTCAGGACCAGGCGCTTCATCGCCAGCGGGATACACACCAACACGATGATGCCTCAGCCGCGACGCTGGTTTACGGGTTAGGGCGTCCGTCTCTGACATCTTACCTTCGCTTCTGCATTCCATGTGAAAGCAGGTATTTATGGGCAGCAACCTTCCCTTCCCCATAAGAAATTGAATAAGAGTTAGAAAGTCCCCCGCTTACGGGGCCCTGGCCCCACTGACAAATACCCATGAACCGCATTGACATACGGAAGCCGCCAGGCGGCACATGGACGATGACAAGATCGCTTCTTCTCCGAATGGGGTCCTGAGGGTTGACGGGACATCTAGATGGCGCGCTGACTAGCAGACCTTAACATTGCACCCCAAACCCAGTGACTACCTGAACCCCGAAGCCCTTGACAAACCAACAGATTCAGCTGGTCTGTGCATCGATCTTAGAGGACGACGCCTTGGGGCTTCAGTGGGCTGAGGGGTTCACCCTAAACCCTAAACCCTAAACCCTAAACCCTAAACCCTAAACCCTAAACCCTAAACCCTAAACCCTAAACCCTAAACCCTAAGGTTAGGGTTTCGGGTGTGGAGGGCGGAGAGGGAGGGCCAAAGGGCCGAGCGAACGACTGCCTGGCTTCCCTTGACACAGGACTCCTAAACCTTAAGCCCTTAACCCTTTTTGCAACTGGCTTGCAAAGTCACGCCAGGAACCCACCCCTTAACCCTAAACCCTTAACCCTCTTGCCACTGGACTGAAGTCTAAAGCCTTAAGCCCAGAACCCTTCTTGTTGCATCCGAACTCAAACCAAAAAGGGTTCCGGACTCGAAAACCTGCCAAGGGCAGGCCCCTCATGCATTGGGGAGGGGCGCGAACGACCTTTTTTTAGGGCTTAGGGAGATTGAGTGCTGTCTCTGAAAATTTCAGTATGGGCTACTTATACTCGCTAGCTATCGTCATCCCTAGGAAGAGGCTTTTCAACAACTGCAAGGACTCTAAGATAGCCCGCCTCCTGACCCACATCCACACCCCTGCGCCAAGTCTCACAGAATCACGGTGGGTCCCGCAAATAAGGTGTGAGCGCCAATCCACTGAAAGGCGCACTCCTTCTCGCGTGCTCGTAACCCTTGCATACGCCATAAACAACCCTAAATCCTAAACCCTAAACCCTAAACCCCAACATAGACCTTTCCAAGCCTGCAAACATACTTCCTAAATAGTCCTATACACAAAACCAAAAAACCCTAACAGCCCTCCGGGGGGACGGATATGGTTTAGGGTTTAGGGTTTAGGGATTAGGGCTCAGGGTTTAGGGTTGCTTCCTTGCCAGTGTTTGTGTCATGGGTTCATGTCTCTCGTTTTGACTAGGATAACCTCGTCGTCGTTTCTATTTCAGGCGGAAAACCTCTACTTTCTCTACATTTGAGCGAGAAACCGTGCGTTTCCTCTCCATTTCATAGGCCTCGTTGTTTCAGATTTCTTATCGGAGAATCTAGGTTTCTCTACATTTGATTCGAAAGCCTCTTTGTGTTTTCTTTGAGGAGAACCTGCACGTTATCTGTATTTGAATACCTGGTAGCCCAGCAACCATATTGTAATAAGGGCACCCTTTTTTGGGTTGGTTGCTTTATATGGGAACCTTGAACCCAAAAAGGGAGAAAGGGCACCACTGGCCTACCAAGAATAGGAACCCCGCTATTCTGCACGGTCGGCCCATGTTATGCGTGAAGCCGGCTAGTTTCGTCTAACCTGGCGTTCAGCTCGTGCGGTTTAGGGTTTAGGGTTTGGGTTTAGTGTTTAGGGTTTGGGGCTTAGGGTTTCGGGACTCTTTGTCTTGCAAACCATTTGTGTTGCAACCCTAAACCCTAAACCCTAAACCCTAAACCCTAAACCCCGTAAGAGCTCGAGAAGTGCCAGGGGGTAGATCACTCCTGGAGCGCATCCGAAGCTGTCCAGGATGACGTAGTCGACCACCTCGGTTTTATCAGGGTTTAGGGTTTAGGGTTTAGGGTCTAGGGTTTAGGGTTTGGGGTTTAGGGTATAGGGTTTAGGGTTTAGGGTAAGGGTTCTAGGGTTTAGAGTTTAGGGCATGGGGTTTGGGGTTTCAGGTTTAGTTCTTGGGGCTTAGGGTTTGGGGTTTACGGCTTGGGGTTCAGGTTTGAGGGTTTGGGGTTTAGGGTTTGGGGATTCGGGTTTAGGGTTGTGGGTGTGGGGTCTGGGGTTAGGGTTGAGCGGTTACGGTTGAGGGTAGGGGGCTTTAAAGGGTTATGAGCTTATTGGGGGCATGGGGTTGCAGGTTGCAGGATCTTGGGTGCGAAGGCGCCGGGGCCAAGACATGTTGAGAAGCCCGAAACCCTCAACCCTAAACCCTAAACCCTAAACCCTACCCCTTAACCCCAAACGTGCCCTGTGAGGATCCCTGCAGTTCCGGGATTTCGGAACCCCTTGAGGTCTTTATGGCAGCCTGCCCCCCCCCCCCCCCCCAAAAAAAAAAAAAAAAAATCGGCCGTTTTGGGGGTACCTGCTCCTATATTCTTCGTTGCTGAGTTCACAAGCCCCAAAAAAGTGCACGCTTTCAGTTCTGTAGGGAATGATCGTATCCCAAAAAGTGTAAAGTGCCCTCATTCAGCTAGTAAGTATTTAAGTGGCTTAACCCACCTTTGGAGTAGACCCTGGAAAAAAAGTATATCCTTTTAGGTATAAGTATCTATAGTAGGAACCCAGAACCAAAAAAAGTATTAAAGTATAGTACTCCAAAACCCAGTTAAGGGGGGCCATGACGATGACCAGCTGTGAGAGCCAAAGCCGACATACGATTGGAAAAAATTGTCCGAAGTGCACAACTCTGCCTTATGTTGCACCCCGAAAGCCCAAAAAGCCTCACCCGCAGATGCAATCATTTTCTTGAAGTTCCCTCATTCAGTTTTAGAACAATGAAACAACAGGTAGCCCTAACCCCATCTTTCTCTTCAAGTTGCAAGGGTACTTAGTATGATGGGCCCGGGGACTTCTTCTAGACCCAATACAACCAAGGGTCCCCTAAACCCTAAACCCTACACCCTAAACCGGTAAGGAACCACATTAAGGGGCCACGTAACACCCTTAGATCGTGCTCTTCAAGAGGAGGGCACGTCTTGCATCCCCCCGAAACCCCCGGAGCTTGCCTGGCCAGATTGGATGATGTAGGTCATCAGCGTCAGCATGAGATACACCTCTGGGCCCGAAACCCTAAACCCCAAACTCTAATCCTAAACCCTAAACCCGAAACCCAAAACCCTAAACCCCAAAAACCGCATCATAACGATCTCTGTCGACAATATGGGGAAGGGGGGGGGGGGGGGGGGGGGAGGGTAAGGGCGCAAGAGGAACTCCATCCCTTAGAAGCCGACGGTCCAAATCCAACATACGAGTACTTCTTGACGGTTTAGGGTTTAGGGTTTAGGGTTTAGGGTTTAGCGTTTATGGTTTATGGTTTATGGTTTCTGGTTTCACTGAGATGCTTGGGCACTTGGGAGCCCAGGAACCATACTATAGTAAGGGTACACGTTTCTTGGGGGTTGGTTACGTTAGACAGGGAACCTTGAACCCAAGAAAGAAGCAAAAAGGGGTGCCACTGGGCGGCGGCGGGCTTTAGGGGATACTTGAGGGGTTTAAGGACTTTAGGGGATACTTTAGGGCTTTAGGGGATACTTTAGGGGCTTAAGGTGTATTCAGGGGTTTTTCAGGGTTTAGAGTTGGATGCATGAGGCCGCGGGGCATGGTAAACCAGCATCACCGCATGGTCCAGAGGGAATGGGAAGTAGTGGCGAATCAAGTCGCTGAATTCGATGCGCTGGGAGAAATCCTGGCAGCGGAGGTTGGGTTGCACTAAACTCGATCTAAACCCTTTTCAAAACCCCAACCCTAAACCCTAACCTCAAGACTCGATGCCTTCTCACTCAAGCCAAAGGCCCTAAACCCAAACAGCCTCTACCCTATGAGCCCTAAATCCTTAACTCCCGTAATCCCCTAATCTCAGCCTCCCAGCGCTGCAGGGGGGGGGGGGGGGGAGGATGACAACGATATTGCACGCCAAAATGGGCTCAAGGTTAAGCCTTGAACCCTAAACCCTGAAAAGCTAAACCCTTAACCAGGCCCTAAATCCTCAACCCTACACCCTTACCCTAAAACCCTAAACCCCCCCCCCCCCCCCCTTGGTCCCTGAAGCCTCGTTCTCCGGCATGCTCCGGACCGCTTCCACAAGCCTTAGCAATAGGGTTCATCCCAGAACCCATCCGGTTCTGAAGCCCAGAACTTCAGAGAGTTAGGGCTTAGGGTTCAGGGTTCAGGGTTCAGGCCATGGGGTTTAGGGTTAGGGTTGTTTAAGGCTTAGGATTCTAGGGCTTGCAGGGCTTCGAGTTCTAAGGTTGGGAACCCACTGACTATGGGTTCCTAGGTTCAAGATTCATTGGGTTCGGGTTTAGGGTTTGTAGGGTTTGGGGTTTAGGGTTTCTAGGGTTTGAAGTTTAGGGTTTAGGTTTGGAGTTTAAGGTCGTTAGGATTTTGGATTCAAAGTTTTGGGTTGGGAGCACTGAGTCGGGCAGAGGTGCGAGAAATTCTGCGGCTCCACCTCCGAAAGCTTCCGCCATATAGGGGTCTCTTTTGCAGGTCCGATAACAAGGGTTTTGTTTAATTCTAAACTCTAAACCCGAGACCCTAAACTCTAAACCCCCAACCGGACACAATAAGCCCTAAACCCTAGCCCTAAACCCTAAACCCTAAACCCTAAACCCTAAACCCAAAACCCTAAACCCTAAACCCTAAACACCCCCGGATCCCTTCCACTACAAGATCCCAGCGGCAGCCAGCCGCAGCCGGCCGAAAGAGCTGCAACTCCCAGCATGACCAGGAGCCTGGGGGTTTAGGGTTTAGGGTTTAGGGTTTAGGGTTTAGGGTTTAGGGTTTAGGGTTTAGGGTTTAGGGTTGAGGGTTTAGGGTTTAGGGTTTGGGGCGGTTTAGGGTTCAGGGTTTGGGGTTTGGTGTTTGGGGTCTAGGCTGGAGAAACCCTAAGCCCGACTTTGAGGGTTCAGAAGGGTTTGGGATCTCGGGTTTGGACTTAGCAGGGCGGCGAGTGGAAGGATGGGTGGTGGCAGGTGGACAGGTGCTCTTTTTCCTACCCCAAGACCCCCAAAAAACTTTTTTGGTGGACCTTTACACAAGGGTTAGGCCTTAGGGCCTTAGGGCCTTATGGTTTAGGGCAAGCTTGTCTGAGTTCGCCCCGGCCCTAACACCTAAAACCTGATCTGTACGAGCCATGCATTTTGGTTTTTGGGCCCGGCCTTGGTCTACACTCAAACCGAAAATATACATATATATATATATATGTAATAGTAATAATAATAATAACAATAATAGCAATGAAAAATATTAATAATACGAAGAATACTAATTCCACCAATATAATACTGATATAATGCGAATATAATACAATCACTAGCGGCCATACGATGTGCTCTGGATCCTTGTGGGTACGGTTGGAGCCCACTTATAACGAAAAACACCAAGACAATTCCAATAATAATAATAACAATAATACTCATGGAATTAAGAGTGATGAATCTGACATTGAAAAAATAGTTCTATAACATAAAGAACTATAAAATACAGTAGAGGTTACAATACTGCCAGGTTGCATTGCCAGCCAGCCCGCCTTCTGCGCAAGTCCTGCGACATCAGCTGGCTGCAGGTTTGAGCGGCCATTTTTCTAGGGGTTCTGCCTTGGACCTTTAAGGTTGTGCCCTTGCGTTTTGGGGTCCCTTTTTAAGGATCCCCAAGGGAATATAAGGGACATATTAGGAGTAGATTAAGGGGAGTTTTTAGGGGTACAACCAGGAAACCTGGGTTGAACATGCAAGCCCTAGCCCGAAACCCTTGATAAACCCCGCACCCCTAGATCCTAAACTGCCAAAACCCACCCCTTTTGCATCCAGGCTTGGGCTTGAAGCCGAGAGTCCTCAACCGAAACCTATTTTTCCACCCCCGTTGAAACTTTTTACCCCTAAGCCCTAAACCCTATATACATCTTTTTTTACGGCTAGGACTGCTGCACGGCCTGCCTAAACCCTAAACCCTAAAGCCGCTACTAAAGCCTAAACCCCCTAAACCCTAAACTCCGAAACGCTAAACCCTAAACCCAAAAGCGACTCGGGGTCTGCCCCCTCTTTTTGTGGCTTCTGCACGCGCTAAAGCTCGTTCAAGTCATCCAGGGAGATGCTGGGATCCAGGTTCAAGGGCTTCGTTCCATGTTCCTCCGCGAACCTGGGTCTGCAGGGGTTGTAGGGTTTGGGGCCCAGTTTGGGGGGTTTTGGGGGCCTTCGAGGGGCTTCGTTCCATGTTCCTCCGCAAACCTGGGTCTGTAGAATTGTTAGGAATTTCAGGGTTTTGGGGAAGTTTTCGGTCTTAGAGGTCTTGGCGGGCTTATAGGGCTTAAGGGGTTTAAGGTTAAGGATAGTAGGTTCAGAGTGTAAAGTTTCTAGGGGTTAGGGTTTGCTATGACACTCGATCATCGAACGAGTTTAGGGCTTTTAGGAGTCTCGGGCTTGTAGCCACAAAACCGTAAACCCCAAACGCCCGAAACCCTAAACCCTCCCTAATTGCAGCGTTTGGAGTTTCGGAGCAGATGAGGGTTCAGGGCTGTTCCCCCCTTATACTAACAGTCCTTAATAGGGATTATAGTAGGGAGTACGGTAATCCCTATATTCAGGACAGTTAGTATCAACCGTAAACGTACTAGGGTTTCGGGGTTTAGGGCTTTCGGTGTGTTTAGCGTTTTCGGGTTTTGGGGGGGGGGGGGGGGGCTTCAGACGTTAGAGCCTTGATAGGTTTTGGATTCGGATTTTGGGCGCATAGGTCTTCGGCTGGTTGAGGGTTTTAAAGATTTAGGGTGAAGCGACCGCAAAATCCAGAAATGCAAGACTTGACGAGTCCGGGGAGGGGGGGGGGAAAGAGTAGGATGTGAAATCCTAACACCTTTTCCGCGGTTGGAAGGGGGATTGGGCTGTCAGGGTGCTGACTGTAGAGACAGGCACCGGCCTGAGTTACAGGAAGGGTGCTAGGGTTTACTTCAGGAGCCCCCGAACAAAAAAAGAAGAGCCGGACGGATACCCTAAACCCTACCCCTTGATAAGGCTAGAGCCCCTTGTACGCCCGGAAAAGAGCATCCTTGCGAGTTCTTTTCGCTTAGGGTTTAGGAAACCCAGAACCTTCAAGTTGGATTTTGCCGCCAACCGCAGCGGAAGAGGCTGAACCAGGTGCGAGACAGTCCGGTTCCCATGGAAGAGGATGGCCTTCTTCGTGCCTGCCTAGCTCGGTAGGTTGTTCCCTTATGGTTCGGCTTTGAAATTTAGCGTCAGCCATGCCGGCCCCAATTCCTTAAGCTGCTGAAATCTCTAAACCCTAAACCCCCAAGCAAAGACCCCTCGATGCAAACCCTAGATCCTCCCTAAACCCTAAACCCTAAACCCTAAACCCTAAACCCTAAACCCTACACCCTAAACCCTACTTCGGCAAAGGCATGTGCCCTCAACATGGGTGGTTTCCCATTTGCTGGGCCTGACTATACGGCAATCCACCGATTTGGGGCTCCATTTTAGGGGGTCCCGTATTTTCGTGAACAGCCCCTCCTATAAAGCGGGGATCGAAAACAGTGAGTTAACCAGGAAAGCTAAGGGACTTTAGGGTTTAGGGTTTAGGGTTTAGGGTTTAGGGTTTAGGGTTTAGGGTTTAGGGTCCAGTGTTTTCATAATTGCCGAAGCGCCCTGGCAGCCTATGTAGTGGGCCCTTGGAGGCTCAGCCCATGATGTTGAATCTGGTTCCCCACGCCCGCCTTGACGAAGAAGATGTGCGGATAGGAGGTCCACATAAATTCTTCCGGCAGAGGTGAGCCTTGCGTTAACAGGATTTGCGTTAACAGGGTTTGCGTTTTGGGGTTTAGGGTTGGGGCCAAAGTCTGTGGAACTTACCCAGGCCCTACAAGTAAGCAATGACAAGCTGCTTGCTCCAGCGTATACATTGCACACAAGCCATGGATGCCGAGCATACTTGAATAGAACCCCAGTTGCAGAACTGTAGGACGATTCGTTGCACGCCCACGACTCTTTCACTTTGCTCACCCAATGCCACCATCACTAAGATCCTTCGGAGCATAACCCAAAATTCTCACTCAACCCACTGTGTTGATGACTCCCTGCAAGTTGTGAAAAGTGAAAAGGCAAGTTATTGCTTAAGGTGGGGTGTATATTGTTCAAGAAGGCATGAGGGTTTATAAGGTTTAATTCGGAAATATGGCTTGCAATGTAGGGTTTACTATAGAGCTATCCCTGCAACTGCCAGTGCACTACGGCGAACTGTGACAGACCTGCACGTACGTGCCAATAGCAGTCTACGTGTGATCCTGTGAGACTTGGTAGCCCAGCAGCCATATCATCACAAGGGCACCTTGTTTTGGGGTTGGTTACTGTATATTATGAGGAAACCCAGAACAAACAAAAAAGGGTAAAGGGTACCACTGGGCTACCAGGGAGAAAGCAACGCAGGCAGGAAGCTATTTTGGTCGCCATCCATCTTGGCCACTGTCAGGTGCTTCCTTGGCAAGGACACAGAAAGGGAGTGGCCTGCCCGCAACGTTGCTTTGGCTCTTCAGGTTCTGGTTGTTGCCGGTTTAGGGTTTAGGGTTCTGGGTAGGCAAATGTCGGGTGTTGGCAGGTGTTTTTGGCCACAGACAACGTCATCAAAGCAACTTCCGGCAGCCTGGCATACCACTCCACCGCAAGAACAAGCACACAGACATGCACTTCTTGTTTTTGCAACCATGTTATCATAAGGGCACCCTTTTTGGCGTTGGCTATCTTATACGGGAACCCAGGGGTAAAGCGCACCACTGGGCTACCAAGATGATGTGTCACGGCGTGCTGTGAAGCCAAGCTTCGCATTGGACACAGCTTGCGCAAAGGCGTTCCACACCTGAGGGGGTTCAGGGTTTAGGGTTTAGGGTAAAGATGCCCCTATACCGACATTACCTGCGTCCAAGAAAGACTGCTAGAGACCCTAGGAACCCAACAAGGGCCAAGGCGCAGGAAAGAACTTCCTGGAGAAACCACACCAAGGCGCATACCTTCACTGAAAGAGCGTGCCACAACAGTCCAAGAAAAGGGTGGGGAGGGGGGGGGGGGGGGCAAAAGACTCCTCTCTCAGCCGTTACAACATCTGAATTCCAAGCCCACTGTGCCCAAAGCTCGCACTCTAAACCCTAAACCCTAAACCCAAAATCCCAAACCCTAAACCCTCAACCCTGAACCCTGAACCCTAAACCCTAAACCCTAAACCCTAAACCCCTTCCCCCCTCCCCTCCCCCCCCGCAAAGTCGGAACAGGCCCTGAGGACTTCCATCTTTTCGGGCCGTTGGGAAGTGTCCAGAGTGGGTTAGGCTAGGAGCCATCCAGGTCTTGCTGGGGCTTGCTGTTCTGGGATGAAGAATGATCTCCTTCGGTTTAGGGTTTAGGGTTTAGGGTTTAGGGTTTAGGGTTTAGGGTTTAGGGTTGGTTAGGGGTTAGGGGTTAGGGTTTAGGGTGTAGGGGCAGCAGCCCACACTAGATTTTAGGGCAAGTTGCACCAGCATGAAGACGTCCTTGTCGCGGCTAGACACGACCTGACCGCAAATCGATGGCCCCTATGCGCATAAACCCTACTCACCCAATAACCGGGAGGGTCCCTTATAAGGCGCCCTTACTGGGGTCTATAGAGTATGTTGAGGGCATAATTTAATACGGGTACCCCTGTTATGGGAACACCCCCGTGCACATTCCATCCAATACACCTGAACTGAGGATGACTCTTTGAATCGGATGAGGATCTCTATGAGGGTTTAAGCGGTATACAGGGTTTAAACTTAGTTTAGGGGCTTAGGACCTTCAACTAGGCACTGGGGATTGTGGGTTAATGCATTACATCATCGTGACTGGACATGAAGTACCTAAACCCTAAACCCTACACCCTAAACCCTAAACTAAACGTTTAGGGTCTAGGGCTACACCACCTCCTCGAAGGTCTTCCCGACGACCACCAGGGAGCCATCCTGGTAGACGGGGTGGCCCTCCGGAATTGGCTCCTGGGCACAGCGTCGGGTGGAGGACTTGAGTTGTGCGGTTTAGGGTTTAGGGCTAGGGTTTCGGGTTTAGGGCGTAGGTCTTAGGGTCTGTGGAGTTGAGAGATGTTTAGAGTTTGGGGTTGGGAGGAGAGCAACCGAGATGAAGCAAAAGCACGCCGCCATCAAACATTGAGGCAACGTGCCACCTCGTCTTCTTACTTTTATCCTAAACCCTAAATCCTAAACCCTAAACCCTGAACCCTAAACCCGATGACCTCCACGGTGTTGAGGCTCACACCCCCGGCCACCCAACAGTGTAGGCTTTGAGGCTTCAGTCCTAAACCCTAAACCCTAAACCCTAAATTACTAAACCCTAAACCCTAAACCCTAAATTACTAAACCCTAAACCCTAAACCCTAAACCCTAAACCCTAAACCCTAAACCCTAAACCCTAAACCCTAAACCCTAAACCCTAAACCCTAAACCCTAAACCCTAAACCGTACAGGAAATTCAGCTTCGGGCCCTCTGAGTGCCCCGCCGACTTCGTGAGCAGGTCCTTTACCCAGGAATCCAGGGCCTCCATGTCCTGGGTTTAGGGTTTAGGGTTTAGGGTTTAGGGCTAGGGTTTAGGGAGTATTTGGGGTTTAGGGTTTAGGGAGTAGGGCATGGGTTTGGGGGTTTAGAGTCTTATGTCCTGGGCTTCGACACTCGCGCACTCGCGCGCAGGCGGTTCCAACGGTCTCGGGGCGGCACAACCAACGGAATACTCACTGACCCTCAGCCGGCCTGGCACGCAACCAGAAGCAAACCAGCAAACATCCAACAGACTAACACCACGGAACCATGCGTGTCACTTGCATTCCCTGAAGGAAACGCTCGTTCCGAAGGGATTGCGGTTGAACTCGGTTGATCTATATGCTGCAGGACGACACCCGTCCCGTACTGCGTCATGATAAACCACGATACCCCGATAGTTTGAAGCTTCCTTCCGGAATACCCCAGCTATGACCTTCACTTTTGGGATCACTAGATTTTGTGAACACATGGGGTTTCCGAAACTAGGGGTACCCTTTTTTGGGGAGGGTGCCCATAATGAGGACTAGTTTTTTGGGGTCCATGAGGGGTCCCATATTGGGGGAAATGCCCACATCTGAATCCCCAATTGAACTTCTATCTTCACAACCAAGGAGCGAGTCGTCCTGTGTAGGGTATCGGGTCTGGCTTCATCTCGTCCTGGACATGGGCTTGCTTTCAGATGTCTGGGCTGCAGTAAGCAAGTTTTAGCGCGTGGGCATAAGCTACGAGTTGTGTTTGTCTGCCATTGAACTGGCGTTGTGGCGGCCTGATGGGGCGTGGGGCTTCCGGCACCCCATGCCAATCCCACCTGCCCGAAACCCGAAAAATGAGACCCGTTCCCTAAGGGTCCATGTACCTATAGGGTATATAGATGGGCCCCAAAGCTACTATGAAGGAACCCCTTTAAGGCCCAAGTACCTACGAAACAGGTACACGGACCCTTTCGGATTTCTAGCGGCGTCCAGAAACTTGACGCTGTTCTCGCTGCTGTCAACGTAGGTCACGGCGACCGTGTCCATGTGCTTGGTGGCAACCACCTGCCCAGTCCGGAATAGGGGGGGGGGGGGGGGGGGGGTCTGGCTGAAAACCCTCAACTCGAAACCATAAACCCTGAACCCTAAACCCTAAACCCCCAAACTGCCTACACTTCCGAAACCCCTCGACCTCGAGCCCGCTTGTGGACCAAAGACTCCCCAAACCCTACACCCTATAAACCCTAAAACCCTACGGTTGCGGTTTAGGGTTTAGGGTTTAGGGTTTAGGGCTTAGGGCTTAGGGCTTAGGGTTTAGGGTTTGGGGTTTAGGGTTTAGGGTTTGGGGTTTAGGGTTTGTAGGGTTTAGGGTTTGTAGGGTTTAGGGTTTAGGGTTTAGGGCTTAGGGTTTAGGGCTTAGCGGCCTAAACCCTCGACCGTCAAGAGCGGCTCCTGCAGGTGCAGGGCTTAGGGCTCTCAGGCCTTGGGTGAATGTGGGGCTTGGGGTTTAGGGTTTAGGGTTTAGGGCTTCTTGTAGGGGGTTCTAGGGTTAGATTGTACGGGCTTAGAGACTTCCAGGGCTTTTGGGGGTTGGAGCTTGGGTTTCTTGTGCCAATATACAGCTTATCTTGAGGGCCGAACCCTGACATGAATTAACCGTAACCCCTAACCCCTAAACCCCAAACCCTGCAAAGAATCACGAGCTCTAGAAACCGCTTCTCAGGCGTCGGTTGAAGCAAATCCCCCGAAATCCCTTCTTCCGCAGGCTTGTCGGAGCCGGCCCCGGCTGAGCCCGGGTTTAGGGTTTAGGGTTTAGGGCCTGAACCCTACACGTAGCCATTTTTTGAATTCTGGGCCCCGGACCATCTAAACTAAACACGACTTGGAGGTTTAGGGTACTTGTAACCCTGGATTAGGACTGTACTTTTCAGCCCGCAAAATCCTGAACGTTGGTGATAAGCAGACCAAAAAATGGTGTTATAACCCCAAACCTTAAACCCGATACCCTAAACCCTAAACCCTAAACCCTAAACCCCAAACCTTAAACCCGATACCCTAACCCTAAACCACACAAATGGGGCTTAAAAGTATCCCATGACCCTCGAAGTTTAGCCGAAGTCAACCCCGAACCCCTGGTTTGGCGCCTCTAGGGCCTTGTAGGCAGGCGACCCCTTCCTTGGAAGGATGAGGGTTTAGGGTTTAGGGTTTAGGGTTTAGGGTTTAGGGTTTAGGGTTTAGGGTTTAGGGTTTAGGGTTTAGGGTTTAGGGTTTAGGGTTTAGGGTTTAGGGCTGCAGGCTTTGCAGCTTGCTTTGTGTCGTGAGGGGGGTGAGGTGGATGGGGAGGAGGGGCCTGGGGGATGCAAGCCCCTCACTCTCAAGTTGACATCAGGGGTCTTGACGAGTCCGAAGACCGCGCGGTTGAAGGATGATGCTGCTTCGTCTTGACTCTTCACCTGCAGCACGTCAGGGATCTCAAAATACTTCCGGTTTAGAGCTTCCTCTAAAACTGCAAGCCCTTAGCAACCTCCCGCTGGTTCCTACCTAGACCCGAAAGCAACTTGAATGCTGCGCCGGCCTGCATCATGGGATCCCGATCCAAAGCTAGAACAAAGTCGGCCATGGCCTGCAATCATGCTTGTCTGAGGATATGAGCTACGGTTTGCATCGTTCGTACCCCCAAACACAAATTGCATACACTCACCAGACTTAAGGAAAGATACTCCGTGTTCATCCACCAATAACAGTAACATAAACTCCCTTTCATATAACGTTTCTAGTATGATGGGTTTTGGGAGTTCGGCTTTCGGGTTAATGGTTACCGTGCCAACCGACAACTGCTCAGGAACCGCGACTGAACACCCGGGCTTCTAATTACTCAGCATGCACGCCAGCTGCAAGCCTAAGCACTTGCACTAGACTTCTGGCTAGTCTTGCCGAGAAAGATTTGACATACTGCGAAACGGTTGAATATCTGCAATGTGCTCAGAATTTATGGTAACGATGGCTGTAGGTAAGTCCTACAATCCCAGAGCCCCCAACACCCTGCATGATGAAAACTCTCATACGAATCCGAAAGGGACATGAAGACACAAATTCCCTTATGCCCTACTAAGAGCTAGTAAGAATCAGATCTCATAGGGCTTTCACAGCTTTGAAGGTTGGTTTACAGGGTATAGATTTTGGGGTTCAGGGTGTCTTTTCGGCTGTCCCACTGTGCTGGTAAGTTTGACAGAAGCCATGTACTCCCCTTGTGCCCCCACAGAAAGAGACACACACGCGCACACACACACACACACACACTGACACACACACTGACACTGGACGGACCCCTCACACACCAGTCACGCCCGCAACCCGGACACCCTGAACCCTAAAACCCTCAAACCCTAAGCCTTGAAACCCTAAACCCCCCATACCTCTAAACTCTAAAGCCGAGAACCCTAAAGCCTGTAAACCCTAAACCCCCTACAACCGCAAAACCCTCAACTAAAAACCAAAACTACAAAGCCCTCTATACCCTCAAACCCTAAACCCTAAGGCCTAAACCCAAAACTCAAAACCCTCCAATCCTAAAACCCCTCAGACCCTCAAACCCTAAGCCCTAGAAACCCTAAAAGCCCTCAAACCCTCTAACCCTTCAACCCTGAGCCCCCTAAAACCCTTCAACCCTAAACCCTAAACCCTCAAACCCTAAACCCTAAGCCCTAAAAACCTCAAACCCTAAAACCCTTCAAACAAATCCCTAAGCCCTAAACCCCAAACCCTAAGCCCTGAGCCCTAAACCCTAAATCAAAAAACCCTAAACCCTAAACCCTAAACCCTGAACCCCCTGGAGCTCTGGGCACCTTGGCGGTCCGGAGAGTTCGGTGGTACTGCGTAGGCTCACCATGGGTGAACCTTGTGTTAGGGTTTAGGGTTTAGGGTTTAGGGTTTAGGCTTTAGGGTTTAGGGTTTAGGGTTTGGGGTTTAGGGTTTAGGGTTTAGGGCTTCGGGTTTAGGGCTCAGGGTTTGGGGTTTACCTAGTTTTGGGTTGAAGGTTTAGGGTTTACCTAGTTTGGGGGTCAGTTTAGGGTTTAGGGTTGCCCAAAACCCCTCAAAACACAACAGCCTCTTTGGGGTGTGTTGGGTTCAGAGTCTCGCTGTCCTGCTTTGGTGCGATTTACTGATGGCAGGTTGCAAGGTGAGCGATCTCGATCCTACGAAAGGGGGGAAGCCGCAGCAAGCAAACTCTCATACCCAAAACCCTGAACCCGCCCCCTTGCTCATCCATGACCACTACTACCTAACCCCTTTTTAAGCACGGACTGAGGCTGCCGGCAACACCTGAAAGCAGGGCCTTCTACTACCTAACCCCTAAACCCTAAACCCTAAACCCTAAACCCTAAACCCCATGTCGAGTACACGCGTCCCATACCTTTGGGGCCGAACTCGACCTGCTGAAAAATAGGATCAAGAACCTTGTAGGGCCCCTTTTTGTTCTGCAACACACCGTCCATGGCATGAACATCCCTGAAGGCTTATAGGGTTTACAGGGTTTATAGGGTTTATAGGGTTTATAGGGTTTAGAGTTTAGGGTTTTAGGGTTGATAGGGATTAGGGCCTTGGGTTCTCCATTCCAGAGAAGGCAAGTCGCCAAAGAAGCTGGGGGAATCGTCCGTTTGTCACGTACCTCGCGCAGGCATCATGTAGAAGTCTTGACATGGAGACCTAAACCCTAAACCCTAAATCCTAAACCCTAAACCCGAAACCCGAAACCCTAAATCCTAAACCCTAAACCTTAAATAACCCTGAACCCTCAAACTTTTCTTGTTGAATCCAGACTCTGCCTTAGACCCTGTAGCCCTATACCCTGCTTTTGAGCCCAGAATCTACCTACCTTAAACCCCAAAACCCTAATTAGGTCTATTTCTTGAACACGGACTCTACCTTCAATCCTGAACCTCGAAGACCTATGTCAGCCAGACTCTGCCCCAAACCCTAAATCCTAAACCCTAAACCCTAAACCCTAAACCCTAAACCCTAAACCCTAAACCCTAAACCCTAAACCCTAAACCCTAAACCCTAACCCTAAACCCTAAACCCTAAGCCCTAAACCCTAAACCCCAAGCCCTAACCCTAAACCCTAAACCCTAAACCCTAAACCCTTGGCCGCCTCTTCGCCAGCTCCTCCTCTGTGGAGGCATCCACAGTGGCGAAAGCCACGTCACTCCCGAAGTCCCGCACCTTCCCGGAAGGTGGGTTTCGGGTTTCGGGTTTCGGGTTTAGGGTTTAGGGTTTCGGGTTTAGGGTTTGGGGGATCAGGGAGGTTCAGGAAGGTTTAGAGAAGGGTTTAAGGGAGAAGGGGAAGGGTTGGAGGATTGGAGGGTAACAGGCCAAACCCTAAACCCCAAAGCCTAAACCCTAAACCCTAAACCCTAAACCCTAAACCCTAAACCCTAAACCCTAAACCCTAAACCCTAAACCCTAAACCCTAAACCCTAAACCCTAAACCCTAAACCCTAAACCCTAAACCAAACACCCTAGACCCAGAACCTGTGAACTGCATGTTGCGCTTCGACGCTCACGCTCGCACAGGGCAGGCAAGGATTCCAGATATCCTAAACCCTAAACCCTAAACCCTAAACCCTAAACCCTAAACCCTAAACCCTAAACCCTAAACCCTGAACCCTAACGATATCCATCGAAGAGACTGGGGATGATCGAAAATCCTCAACCCAAAGGCCCTTACCCCTCAAACCGAAGAAACCCCAAAATCCTACAAACCCTATAAACCCGATAAACCCTACAAACCCTCTAAAAACCCTAAAAACCCTAAAAACCCTATAAACCCTATACACCCTATAAACCCTATAAAACCTTGGAAACCCTTTAAACCCCCTAAACCCTATAAACACTATAAACCCTATATACCCTAAACCCTGAAACCCCAGTCCTAAACCTCAACCCCCAAATCCTAAACCCCAAAATCCTAAACCCTAAACCCTAAACCCTAAACCCTAAACCCTAAACCCTAAACCTCAACCCCTCAGTTCAAAGGTGCCCCGGAGGCCTGTCTAAGAGCCTGCTCCAGTTCGGACTTCCTCGGAGCTGCTGCAGCTTAGAGTCTAGGGTCTAGGGTCTAGGGTTTAGGGTTTAGGGTTTAGGGTTTAGGGTTTAGGGCCTAGGGTTTAGGGTGCAGGAACCCTAACTGAACCCCCTAAACAAAATTTAGGGATTAGGGCGACTAGGGTTTAGGTTTAGAAGTTAAAGGCGATGTTTTGAAGATAAAGGCGATGTTTTGGTTGGGGTCTTGCGAGGCCGGGCGTGTTTCGGGTTTTCGACGCTCACTCAGCGGGCAAGTCTTCGACGAGCCTGATCCAAGTTCCCAAACAACCTCGGACCTGGGACTAAAAAAGGTGCTCCTTTAAGGGGTTAGGGTCAGGTGCTCATTCGGGTTTAGGGTTTAACTTTTAACCCCAAACCAGATTGGTTCTGGCTCAACATGGGACTCAAGACCCAACCTTTGAGGGGTCCGTACCGACAGGAGACCTCTGAGACTCTAGTAAGTCAAGTTGTACGGGCACGTGACAGAAGTCTGGTTGCGATGGGCGCACCACTGCCGGGTGGGAATCGTAGTAAACAAGACCAGGCAAGCCAAACTGCAACAGCGAACAAAGAGGCGGAACCAAAAACACCAACGATCACCAGGACCCTAACTTCAACCCTAAACCCTAAACCCTAAACCCTAAACCCTAAACCCTAAACCCTAAACCCTAAACCCTAAACCCTAAACCCTAAGCTCGAACAGCCCTGCAGAAGCCACAGTCTGAAGCTGCTGATTGCAAAGACGTGCTTCTGCTCTTGCCAGCCATCGACCTTCCTGGATTGCAGGAAGCTCTGCAAACCTTAGGGTTTAGGGTTTAGGGTTTAGGGTTTAGGGTTTAGGGTGCAGGGCTTAGGGTTTTAGGGCTTAGGGTTTTAGGGTTTTAGGGCTTTAGGGTTGGAAGCTCTGCAAACTTTAGGAGGGCTCTTCTCTCCATCGGGGGCTACCTGTGGTTTTGCCAGACTCCAGTGCCCCAAAGAACTCCATGAAGGGCACGCTCTATATCTTAGTTGCTGAGTTCACAGGCCCCCCTCAAAAAAAGTGCACACCTTCAGTTCTATAGGGGATTAGAGTATCCCAAAAAGTGTAAAGTGTGCTCACTCAGCTGCTAAGATATAGGCTGCCAGGGTTGAAGATCGCAACTCTCAAGCAACTGGAAGTTTAGGATGCGACAGGTTTCTCAACGTCATGGCCCCTTTCTGGGCTCCTGTAAGAAGAGAGCAAGAGGGCAGAGAGAGAGAGAGAGATAACCATATTCGTTTTTTTTTAATCTATATATGTATATATATATATACACATGTATATATATATAGAGAGAGAGAGAGGAAAAATCCTAGTCTAGAAGGGACCATAACTCAGAGTAATTTTCTAGATGTGAAACCCTGCTTGAAGGTTCATGGGTACTTCTAAGTAGGATTGTAAGTAGCCTACATACGGTCATCAGCACAGTTACCCTACTGATCACCCTACTTAGAAGTACCCATGAAGCTCCAAGTAGTCGCCCTAAACCCTCAGCCCTCAACCCTAAACCCTAACGAAGCCAGTCCTGTCATAGAAATCGATGAGGACTTTGTCTGCGCCCCGGACGAAGCCATCGAAGGTGCTCCCCGTTAGCGAGGCCTTGGCTTGGGGTTTGGGGTTTGGGGTTTTGGGGTTTTGGGGTTTTGGGGTTTTGGGCTTAGGGCTTAGGGCTTAGGGCTTAGGGCTTAAGGCTTAAGGCTTACGGCTTCGGGCTTAGGGTTCAGCGTTTCGGGTTTCGGGTGTAGGGTTTAGGGCTTAATGCGGAGATCATTAAGTGACCAGTATAGAAGGGCCATTCGAGGGCCCATACTAAGGGACCATGTTTCTACCCGAAGACCATTCTCAACCCCCTTTACTTAGGGTTTTGGAGTCCATAACCTCTCTAAACCCAACAACCCTAATCCCAAAACCCAAAACCCTAAACCCTAAGTGAACCCCAAGGGTAGGGTTTAAGGATAAGATTTAAGAGTCAGATTATTAGGGCCTAACCTCTAAACCCAATAACCCAATAACCCAATAACCCTAAACCCTAAACCCTAAACCCTAAGTGAACTCGAAGATTAGGGTTTAAGCTTTCATCGTCAGCTTACACGCCGCCGAGTGGCGCTTGTCATGCCCAATCGGGCCGCCGCATGCCGGAGGAGAGACATGGCTGCCACCCATGTCAAGACCTCCAGAGGTGGTTTAGTTTAGGGTTTAGGGTTTATAGGGTTTATAGGGTTTATAGGGTTTATAGGGTTTATAGGGTTTATAGGGTTTATAGGTTTTATAGGGTTTATAGGGTTTATAGGGTTTATAGGGTTTATAGGGTTTAGGGTCAAGACCTCCGCAGGTTGGTGGGTCTAGCGTCTCGGGGTTTGGGCCGGGGGGGGTGGGGTATAAGAGGGGGTATAAGGGAGACATTGGGGGGCTTTTCGGGGGTATAGGGGGGGGTTCAGGGTGGTATATGGGTGGTATAGGGCTCAGGGTTTGCGGCTTAGAGCTTTCAAAGCATGAGGCAGGGTAAACAAGGGTCCCAGGGATTTTGATCCCCCCTCAAAATGCACCCCTACCCCCCCTAAACCCTAAACCCTAAACCCTAAACCCTAAACCGCTACGTGCACAGGCTATGTGCTGCAGGCTTATGTGCGGCAAAGCGGCCCCATATCTGGCCGCCAGTGCCATTGCACCGCGTTTGCACTGAATTGAAGGCCACCACGCAGGGAACTCAACAGCACAAAACGATCATGAGTCTGCTCTTGCAGCCTAACATTAGCTGCGGAGCCAAAGCATCGGCATGGATGCAGGTGCTCGTGCAACATGAGGACAACCTGACTTGCAGAGCCCCTCCGACATACCTGGCAACCTGCTTGCGGTCCGTCTGTGGCTGTCATCTAAAACGCAAGCGGCATGTGACGGGGAGCAAACTTGAAGGTTCATGGGTAGTAATCAGAAGGGGTACAGGTACCCTAAATAAGGTTGTATTATAACCAGCTCTGATTATAGTTGCCCCACTTATGACCCCACTTATAACTACCCATGACCCTCCAAGTAGTCTGGTCTGCAAGTCGGTCTTCCGCTACGTCTGAGGGCGGTGCGGAATATTGCTTTGCTGGTCAATGGGACATTAGCTATGTTCAAGGCGAGGCAAGCTTCAGCTTGAGGGTGTAGGGTGTAGGGTTTAGGGTTTAGGTCATATTTTCCGGCAACCCGAAGGTGATGGTATCTTTCTGGGTCACGCCACCCACGCTGTTTGCACTGAGCCAGACACACAACAGAACTGATACACTGATACATCGCAAGTAGGAATGAGGTACCCTATATAATCGCTTCAAGGGATTATACAGGGCCCTAGTTCCCTCATGCCCTGCTAACCAACAGCAAGCAATCATACCTTCTAGACTTGGGCAGGGGTTAGAGAGGTTCTGACCATTGTATGAAATACTTCCTTACTTCTCCAATAACCAGGAGCAGCTTTTGCAAGTTCAGATTCTGACTGAGAAAGCAACCCTAAACCCTGAACCCTCAACCCTCAACCCTAAACCTTCTGGGTGAAGCAAGTGAAGCAGATTCGGTCCTGGCATCAGAGACACAGTTGGGCCCGCCACGTTGTTGATCAACAGCATGACCTTGCCAGAGGCCCCAGAGCTTGGCAAAGAAGTGCATGGCTGGGTTTAGGGTTTAGGGTTTAGGGTTTAGGGTTTTGGGTTTAGGGTTTAGGGTTTAGGGTTTAGGGTTTAGGGTTCAGGGTTAGGGTTTAGGGTTTAGGGTTTAGGGTTTAGGGTTAGGGATTAGAGTTCAAGATTCACAAACATACTTCTCCTAGTATTGATCGTAGTACTCATCGTCAGAATCAACAACTTTAACGATCAGAATCATGGTGACTCATATCCTACTTAGAGGGCTTAAGGGGGTCTTACAAGGACAGTTCTCACCGGGACGCTGAACCTCCATGTATGGTCCGGTTCAGGGATTAGGACCCTAAACCCTAAACCCTAAACCCTAAACCCTAAACCCTGTGTTGGTGTCCCAATCCACCAAAAGCCCTAAGACACGAGCTACTCTCGCGCGAGGAAGCAAGGACGGGCTATTGGACATCATAGCCCTAAACCGACGGGTTTAGGGTTTAGGGTTTAGGGTTTAGGGCCTAAACCCTAACCCCAACATCCTTCAAAAGCAACCATCAGTTTCATCGGAAGATTTAGGGTTTAGGGCTACTATGCTTTAGGTCCTTGTGCCCTGCCAGGACGCGCCGCCCCAAAAGCCAATGCTCTTCGAGCCATACTCTCCACCTTCATAGCCCTTGTCCATCACCTGGGCTAGCCCTAAACCCTAAACCCTAAACCCTGAACCCTAAACCCTAATCTCCAGATCACAGGTGGCATTTGTTTGCATCCGGATGGTGTTCACAAACTACGGGGAACACGGGTCCTAGATTGCCGTGGTGTTTGGGTGTGCGAAAACGTACGGTTTACCTGGGTTACTGGAGGATTCCTAAAACAGGAGGCCAAAAAAACAGTAAAAAACTACTTCGATGTTTACTGAATTGGGGGCTTTGGTGTTAATGAGATCCTACTTCAGCCAAAGGCATGGACGCTTGTGACAGCTTTTCTTCTTCCACATCCTTGCGCAGTGTGTTGTACAACGAGGCGAAAACGTGGAAAATACCAGTATTTTGATTTGGGCATCGTCGCAATTGGCATGGACGCTTGTGACAACGTGTCCTGCTCCGCAGTGTTGCGCGGTATGTCGTACAACGAGGCGCGAAAACGCGGTAAATACAAGAGTTTTGTGCATGGAAGCAATCTGAATGACACTCTTATCCCCCCCACCCCACCCCCCCAACCCCCGACCCCCGAAACAGGCCATAGATTGCCGAAAATGCCGAATACCTCGCGGCAATCTAGGGCCCCTGTTCCAACTACCGACCACCAAGAGAAAGCCAGGTCCATTCTTGCAAGTGTGCGCGGCAGCCTACTTGGTTCAGGGTTTAGTAGGGCTTAGGGCTTAGGACGTAGGGTTTAGGGTTTAGGGCTTAGGGTTTAGGGCTTAGGGTTTAAGGGAATCAACAGCACATCTGCAAACAGGCAAAGCGGCTACGCTCGGCACGAAACTGTAGAGGTGGCTCAAAAGGTTTGGTTTAGTTCAGCCTAAACCCTAAACCCTAAACCCTAAACCCTAAACCCTAAACCCTAAACCCGTTTTTGAGGGGAGGCTTTATTCAACTCAATCAGCCAGCTGCACCTCTTCCTCCGGGCTCATCTTCTGCACCTCTGCGCAACTCTGAGGGCGAACAGCGCGAACAGGGTTTAGGGTTTAGGGTTTAAGGTTCAGGGTTTAGGGTTCAGGGTTTAGGGTTGGGGATGTTCCCCCTTATACTAACAGTCCTTCCTAGGGATTCTCATAGGGGGGTGTTAGAAATCCTTATGAAGGACTGTTTGTTTCAGGGGGAACATCCCAAGTTCAGGACCTGAAGCTAATGGAGAGCTTAGGGTCTGTAGATGAGTGGCTTAAGATTCAGCTTCAGGTTCACTAGGCTTTGACGAACCCTAGCCTAAACCCTTTTGAGCAACGGACTTTGGAGGCTGCCGGCAACTTAAACCCAAAACTCTAAACTCTGAACCCTAAACCCTAAAGGCAACCTAAACCCTAAAAAACAGGGAATAAGGGTCCTAGTTGTTTTTGTTTCTTCAACATGTCCTAAACCCTGAACCCTAAACCCTAAACCCTAAACCCTAAACCCTAAACCCTGAACCCTTTTTGAGCCCTCAGCTCTGAGCCCTTGTTACTGTGTTCTCTTTTATACTAACAGCCCTTAATAGGGATTATAGTATCCCCTATCATCATCCCTAACTAAGGACTCTTAGTATAAGGAGGAACATCCCAACTGAACCCTGAAGTGTGGGAGCGCAAGCATCCTGCGAGCCAACTATCCTTCCTTGGCTCCTTGCGATGAGATAAAGCAGACAGGCGTTGTCGAGTAAAATCGTCAGTTGCCTTAAATGATCCCCAGTTGAACCCTAGTTAACCCCTAAAGAAGACCCTAGACACCCTAGTTAAACCCGCACTAAACCCTAGGCAAACCCCAACTAATGTAACTAAACCCTAACTAAACCCTGATTAGACCCCTAAACAAACACCAAAGAAACAGCAAAAATGGAAATTCTTGCTAGGGTTCCAGATTCAGTATAGTTCAAGGGCCACCCCAGGCAAGGTTGTGAAACCTAAGCCCTTAGCCCTGAGCCCCAAGCCCTAAACTCCTAAACTCTAAACCCCAAACCCGAAACCCTAAACCCCAAAGCCTTAAACCCCTAAACCCCAAAACCTTGCACCCCCGACGCCTCCACGTCAGGCGAGGCCTCAGCGCTTCCTCAGCTAATCTAAAGTTTCGGAGGTTTAGGGTTTAGGGGATCAGGGGTTGTGTAGCCGCCGACGAAAAACATGGCGAAGGTCCTTCCAGCTAATCTATTCCCAGCTATGACCACTATATGTAGCTTACTTAGTCCCTATGGGTCTAAATAGCCCCTACATTACCCCCAAGGTCTCTTGAAAAGGTCCCTCCTTTAGTCCTTTGACATTCTAGGTAACGTACCCACGTAGGGTTAAGTGTCTGAGGTCTAAGGCTTAGCTCCTCGGTGGGCTTTGGCCGGAAATTTCATGGGTTCCCCTCTAAACTACCCCCGCCTAGGTTCCCCCCATAATTAGGGCCAGTTAGGGCTAGTTAAGCTTAACTATAAGGCTATTTAAGGGTGGAACCTAGGGGAATAGTATAGAGGGGGGTAGGAGGGGAACCCATGAGAATTGCAGCTTGCCATACAATTTCTACAATTGAGACATGTACGTGTCGCAGCAGGCTTATCATATAATACCTGTACATCTAATACATCTGATTCGAACAGAAGGAACCAAATCCCAAAAAACCTACACAAATCAAGAAGAACCCTAAGCACTGAAACCAGTTATGTTGTACCTGCTTTAGTGTGTTGCCCCCCCTCCCCCCACGCCCCCGAACAGTTGAAGCTGGTTGTTACCCTCGTTATATGTATAGCCCACGGGTTTCATATGATTCTAACAGGGAGGAGTTGATATGAGACAAAGAAGACAAAGTCGCCCGGCAATTGATTGTAAAGGCGCATCGCACGAAACATGGTTACGGCACGCGGAAGACTTGACCTAAACCCTAAACCCTAAACCCTAAACCCTAAACCCTAAAACCCTAGGATCCCACCCCAAACAGCCACGGTGTGCTGAAAAGCCCGCGGCAAGCCTGACTTGAAACAGGGTGCGCCCCCACCAAAGCAGGTGCAACATTAAACCCAAAACCCTAAACCCCAAACCCCCAAACCCTAAACCACAAACCTCAAACCCTAAAGCCTAGCCCTAAACCCTAAACTTGGGTTCGGCCGGTCCACACTAACAGTCAAATAACGCCGTGGCCTTATAACACACAGGCCAAAAATAGCACCAGGAATCCCAGTCAATTTTAGCATTTACCGGGTGCTTATTTTTGTGGGTCTGCTGGTGGTGACTGTTAGTCACATAGCAGCAGAAATAGCACCAGAAATAGCACAAACAATAGCACAAAAAATAGCACCTGAAATAGCGCCAGGAATAGCACAAAAAATAGCACCAGAAATAGCACAAACAATAGCACCAGAAATAGCACCAGGAATCCCAGTCAATTTTATCAGCTTAGCATTTACCGGGTGCTGTTTTTTGTGGGTCTGCTGATGGTGATTGTTAGTCACATAGCACCAGCAACAGCACCAGAAATAGCACCAGAAATAGCACAAACAATAGCACAAAAAATAGCACCAGAAATAGCACAAACAATAGCACAAAAAATAGCACCAGAAATAGCACCAGGAATAGCACAAAAAAATGCACCAGAAATAGCACCAGAAATAGCACCAGGAATAGCACCAGGAATAGCAGGAATCTCAGTCAATTTTTTGGCATTTACCGGGTGCATTTATTTGTGGGTCTGCTGGTGGTGACTGTTAGTGTGGACCGGCCGAACCCAACCCTAAACCATTGAGATGCCCTCTGGCGTCGCTTCAGGGCCGGAAGCACCGTCATGAGCAGCTCGCGCTCAGGCTCCATGATGTCCATCGCTCTTATAACTTCCAGGTGCAATAAATCAGGATGGCCCCCTAAGACCCTCTGAAAAAAACATTCCTAGATATGGGGTTTAGGGTTTAGGGTTTAGGGTTTAGGGTTTAGGGTTTAGGGTTTAGGGTTTAGGGTTTAGGGTTTAGGGTTTAGGGTTTAGGGTTTAGGGTAACAAGAATGTTCCTAGATATGGGGGTTTACGGGACCCCATATGTAGCCCTCAGCAGTAGGGATCCCCTTGATAAGAAGGACCCCACTTTGAGGGCTTGTGGCTGTTTAGGGTTTAGGGTTTAGGGTTCAGGGTTCAGGGTTTAGGGTTTAGGGTTTAGGGTTTAGGGTTTAGGGTTTAGGGTTTAGGGTTTAGGGTTTAGGGTTTAGGGTTTAAGGTTTGGATGCTACAGTAGAGTTGACGGAGGGAAGTTGGCAAGCGACTTGGTACTCGGCCTTCCAACTTTGACACTGGCCGGCAATCAATCCGCAGCAACGTGTTGGTGTCGCCCTAAACCCTAAACCCTAAACCCTAAGCCCTGAACCCTCTAAAGCCTGCCCTTGACCGTGCTGTTGGACCTAAAGCCCTGAGCCACGTGGGCTGCACAGTGGAGCTGGCGATTCACTGGGATCCCCAGTCACCTAAGGAAGAAAAGACCTGTGCCAAAGAAGGAAAAGAAGCACCTCATTGAGATGAGAGCACTGCCAACTTTTCAGGGCTTAGGGGCGAAAGCCTGGGACCTTGGACCAAGGCTTACGGCTCTACACATGAAAGAGCTTCACTCTCCCTTGCAGGCAAAATTCTGGGTTTAGGGTTTAGGGTTGGGATGTTCCCCCTTATACTAACAGTTCTGAATAGGGATTCTAGTACCCCCCTATTATCATGCCTATGAAGGACTGCTAGTAGAAGGGGGAACATCCCAACATCAAAGGTTCATGCTCCCTCTCCTTTCATGCCGGGGTTCTAGCAGAAAACGGGGGCACATGATGCTACCATGAAAGGGCTGATTTAGTCCACAGTTTTGGGTTTCGGGTTTAGGGCGTGCCAGACGGGAGCGCGCTTTGGGAGCCACGGTAGTCTGCAGACCTACCCACCCCAAGACCGCCCACTTACAACTCTCAAGGAGTTAAGACCTTTTATTTTTTTACAAAGCATCACATGAGTCAGCACTCACGCCCTTTTTGGGGATTTCCACAAGGTGCGTGGACCAGGCGCAAAGCTGCAGCAGACGGAAACGAGGCAGGGTCCGTGAAGACAGCTTGGGTTGGCGCGAAGGGGCTAAGGGATGGGCCAGGAACAGAGAAAGGCAGCGAGGCTTGGTTGGCGCGAAGGGGCTCCAGCCAGGAAGAACACACAGTGAACAGCTTGGGTTGGGCAGAGCGCCACAGAAACAGGGCTGGTGTGGCGGATAGCTTGGCTTGGCGCGAAGGGGGTAAGGTGGGGTGCCGGGCCAGGGTCAGGACCAGGCACAAAGTTGTAGCAAACGGAAGCGAGGCAGGACAGATTGGGTTGGCGCGAAAGCCAGAGGGAGAGCGCCCCCAAACAGGAAACTGGTGCGCGGACAGTTTGGCTTGGCGCAAGGGGGTAAGATGACTCGAACAGGCCTGAGTCCCAGGGCCAGGGCCAGGGCACAGTGCAAATGCAGGGAGGGCCAGAGCCAGGGCCAGGGGTCAGGGTTAGAGGTCAGAACCATCAGGGCCAGGGCCAGGGCCAGGGCCAGGGCCAGGGCCAGGGCCAGGGCCAGGGCCAGGGCCAGGGCCAGGGCCAGGGCCAGGGCCAGGCCCTCCAATGCAGGACCCAACCGGGTGCGCGGACAGCTGGGGGCTGGGGCGGGGCAATACAACATAACACAGTGACAACTGCTGACTCGGCCTGTGCCTGCCTGGAGGGTAAGCCAGCCTGGAGGCCAGCTCGGTCGCCCGCCTGGGGCTCCCTTGCAGGGTCTCACTGAGCGCTCGACCAGCGCCCGCCTACCCCAAAAGACAAGAGAGCGGGGTGGCGGGCGGGTTTAGGGTTTAGGGTTTAGGGTTTAGGGTTTAGGGTTTAGGGTTTAGGGTTTAGGGTTTAGGGTTTAGGGTTTAGGGTTTAGGGTTTAGGGAAAACGGGGTACACAGTTTTGTAGCCGCAACAGGAACTGGTACTTGCATTTCTACAGTACTGTGAACACCACCCACTGTTCTTGAATTACCAGGGTTTAGGGTTTAGGGTGTAGGGTTTAGGGTCCTCCGTTGATAAGCAACTTATACGCCCCTTAGGGTGTAGGGGTAGGGTTTAGAGCTTAGGGTAGCAACTTACTTCCACCCTCCACAGCCAATGCCCCAAACCGCCCCGAACGACTAAACCCAGCACCCTGCCTCCTAGTGTAGGGTTTAGGGTTTAGGGTTTAGGGTTTAGGGTTTAGGGTTTAGGGTTTAGGGTTTAGGGTTTAGGGTTTAGGGTTTAGGGTTTAGGGTTTAGGGTTTAGGGTTTAGGGTTTAGGGTTTAGGGTTCAGGGTTCAGGGTTTAGGGTTTAGGGTTTAGGGTTGGGAGTTGAAGCCTCCCAAGAAATGCCAGGGGGCGGTTGAGAATGTCGTTCACTTCCTCCCGGGCAGAGATCGTTTGGATAAGGGGTTCTTGGGAGAACTCTAAACCCTAAACCCTGCCCTCAAAGACCCCGGGACGCATAATGAAGCGTGGAGGGGTGTATGATCTTGGGTTTGGGGCTTTGTCGTTGATTTGGCCTTGGGAGTTGGTCATTTGTTGGACGTAAGACTTGACCGCGCACCCTCCAAAGCCTCACACCTTTAGCACGTCGGCACCCCTGAAAATGGCCCCTGGAAGCATGTCCTGTTCTTGGGAGAACTCTAAACCCTAAACCCTGCCCTCAAAGACCCCGGGACGCATAATGACGATTTCGCGGTCTACCTTGTGAGGACAGAAGCCGTTGATTCACTTAGAATCGTACCCATTCATTGGAAAGCTGTTTTTTACGGCTTCGTGCGACCCTATAAGCCCCACACCCTAAACCCAAAGGCATCATCAGAATCCTGAACCTGAAACCAGGGTTTTTGCCCCCCCTCCCCCCCCCCCCCCCCTAAACCCTAAACCCTAAACCCCCTAAACCCTAACCCCTAAACCCTAAACCCTAAACCCTAAACCCTAAACCCTAAACCCTAAACCCTAAACCCTAAACCCTAAACCCTAAACCCTAAACCCTAAACCCTAAACCCTAAACCCTAAACCTAAACCCTAAACCCAAAAACCAAAAACACGCACGCGCAGCCCTGTCGAGTGGCCTGGCGCAGCTCCCTCATCCGCAGCCTCAACAGCACCCTAAGCCCTTTCACCCTGAACCCGAAAATCGAAGCCCTACTACACCCCAAACCCTAAAACCTGCAGAGTCTAGACTCCCCTTCAAGCCATACAAACTCAGTTCAACTTACTGGTTCTCGTAGTACGGAATCATGAGTTTTGGGGTTTGGGGTTGTCTTAGCGGGACGTTGGGTGCCTAACTCATCAACTTAAGGAAACTGACTGGTCCCTTGCATGTCAAAATATACAAAACCCTAAACCCTAAATCCTAAACCCGAAACCTCAGTGCAGCGGCCGAGGAGTTCACCGTCGAGCTCGCAACTAAGCCAGGCGTTTTTTCAAGAGCACAAATATGCTTGGCATACACAAGGATACTAAACCCTATCATGCCGTTATAAGGAAGAATATGGCCCTTTTTGGTTGGTTCTTATGCAATTCGTAGTAATTCCTGGGAAGCTTGCAACGGGGAGTGTAGGGGGCGGGTGGAAGAATCGGGGCAACCCTAAACCCTAAACCCTATAATAACCCTAAACAGTAAACCCTAAACCCTAAACCCTAACCCTGTTGTGACCTGCGGGCTCAACAGGCCCTTGCAGGGATCAAAAGCTCATTTGGGTGGCTGTCAAAATTATGATCCCTTTTGGGGTGCCCTAAATATTAGGTGCCGTATTATAAGAGGGATCCAAAAAGGGACCATAATTTTGACAACCACCCATTTTTCAAGGGTGCAACTCTGGAGTTAGTGTACCAAGTTTCACGTGAGAAGTTGGTGGACATGCTCCAGTGTTCTTCGCATGCTCTGAAGTATAGATCCTAAACCCTAAACCCTCTACCAACCCCCACACCTATACAAAACCACCCTATGGACCCTGCAAATTCTGCAACCCTAAACCCCAAGCCCTAAAACCCAGTCCCAGGAACTCTCCGAAACGTCCCTGGGCCAGACGAAACAGTCGCGTGGGCGACGAGGGGTCCTCAAAGGCCTGCGGGTCGCGAGGCTTCTGGGAGGTGTAGGGTTTAGGGTTTAGGGTTGAGGGGTTTAGGGTTTAGGTTTGCTTTTGGGAGGTTCGGGGGGGGGGGGGGGGGGGGGGGCGGGGGGGGGGCGGGGGGGGCGGGGGGGGGGGCGGGGGGGGGGGTTAAGAGTTGAGGGTGTGTGGGGTGAGAGTTTCGGGTACAGGGATTAGAGTTTGGATATAGGGTTGAGAGTTGAGGGCATAGGATTTGGAGTTCAGGGTAGCCTGGGTCCCAATGGTCTCCTTGAAAGGTCAGGGTTCCAGAAATCCGGGTGCCTCCCTGAGTATTCATGTGAAGTAGCTGCAAAGGACCCTAAACCCTAAACCCTAAACCCTAAACCCTAAACCCCTAAACCCTAAACCCTAAACCCTAAACCCTAAACCCTAAACCTAAACCCTAAACCCTGAACCCTCCCTAAACGGACCCCCCCGCCCCCCAACATGCACACTCAACCAGTATTGACAGGGAGCACGTATGAACAATCACACCGGTTGGCCCACTGCTCATCATTTCGGGTGCCGGCATTCCTAAACCCTAAACCCTAAGCCCTAAATCCTAAACCCCAAACCCTAAACCCTAAACAGTAAACACGCGCAGAAGGAGTTACCTTTGTTGCATCAGGCTTGCTGATGTCCTCGCCTAGTTAGACCTAAACCCTAAACCCTAAACCCTAAACCCTAAACCCTAAACCCTAAACCCTAAACCCTAAACCCTAAACCCTAAACCCTAAAAGGAACCCAGGGAGCCCACAAAGGGTAAGCTGGGCTTCCCACGCACCCTAAACCGCCCTAGAACCACCTAAACCCTAAACCCCTAAACCCCAAAACCCTGAACCCTTAAACCGGCAAACCCTAAACCCCTAAACCCCCAGACCCTGCACCCTAAACCCCTAAGCTACTACAATTTCGCCCTCCTGGCAATTCGAGCCTCATGGTTCGAACCAGGTCTCTCTTCTTGCCTTGGGCAGGTTCATCGGGGTTTAGGGTTTAGGGGTTTAGGGTGTAGGGTTTAGGGTGTAGGTTTTAGGGTTTAGGGTTTAGGGTCTAAGGTTTAGGGATTTTGCGTCTGTCCCTATCAAGGTTCATGGCATTGAGGCTTCTCAGATACTTCAGAGGAGTTCATTCACGGGCTCAGGGTTCTGAGATGCTACAAGGCATGTACAGCCCACTACTTCCCCCCTAAACCCTAAACCCTAAACCCTAAACCCTAAACCCGAAACCCTAAACCCTAAACCCTAAACCCTAAACCCTAAACCCTAAACCCTAAACCCCCAAAACTGGCCACACTTATCTTCTCACAGTAAGCCGCCAAGATCTCCTAGTGTCTGGTCGAGGGCTGAGGGCAGAGAGGGCACCCAACAAGGAGACAGGAACCTCGAACACGGGTTTAGGGTTTAGGGTTTAGGGTTTGGGGGATGGGGGTTGGGGTTTAGGAATCTCTGAGAAGCCAACCTCAGTTACAAAATTAACCCTCAAGCTTACACCGTGAACCCTACCAGACCTTAACGTCTAAGCCATAAAGCTAGAACCCTAAACCTGAAACCTAAACCCGAATCTTAAATCTCCATGCCTGAACCCTCAACTTGAGGCCTAAAGCTCTGAACCCTGAACCCTGAACCCTGAACCCTAAACCCTAAACCCTAAACCCTACACCCCAAACCCTAAACCCTAAACCCCATGAACCCAGAACCCTCAACCAACAGAAGGAGACTCAGGTTCGGGCCAACCGGCAATCGCCGCCTTCATGGCCTGCCAATCCTGCTTCAGTATTTAAACCCCGCAGCTCCCCCTGGTTCTTAGTAGGGAATGAGGGGCTTAGGGCCCTATATTTTCCCGGTAAGGGATTATAGAGGGCATATTTAAATTTGACCCCCCCCCCTAACTCCACTTTATACCCTGGTTCTTGAAGGCTCCTGTGCAGAGGTAGCGTTGGTTTGGGTAGACAATAAATCCCAAAGCCCACCCTAAACCCTAAACCCTAAACCCCAGAACCCCTCAACCCTAATGTATCCTTGCAGCCGCACACCTATACACTGCCTGGCGGCTCCCCGCCTCTAAAGGTTTTTTTGTTGCCACCCTTCTAAGGTTTAGGGTTTAGGGTTAGGCTTTAGGCTTTAGGCTTTAGGCTTTAGGCTTTAGGCTTTAGGCTTTAGGCTTTCGGCTTTGGGCTTTAGGCTTTAGGCTTTAGGGTTTAGGGTTTAGGGTTTAGGGTTTAGGGTTTAGGGTTTAGGGTTTAGGGTTTAGGGTTTAGGGTTTAGGGTTTAGGGTTTAGGGTAGAGGGTTTAGGTTTACCAACAACTGTCAACGATAAGCAGGGTCCATTTGGTAGTTTTCTCCAAAAGCTAGGGTTCCTTAGTCTCTTTCGCCAATTGCAAAAACTCCCCCCGATAAAGGGACACCCAAAACTTACTTATCTTTTGAACTTCTTCTTTTTGCATCCAGGTCTCACGCCGGGCATCACCAGATTTATTGAAGAGGCGAAACTCGTGTTCGCCCCTCAAAGAATTTCTTCTAAATAAGAAAACCCAAAAAGTTTAACGTTCAACTATTTCCTTTGTACTTGACACGACTCTACAAGTTGCCCTACGTGGATATCTCCCCGAATAGCCCCTAGTATACCACAAAATGTTATCATCCATCTTTTGGAACCCCCAAATGGGCACACCCATTTTCGGAACCCGCCCCCCCCCCCCCCCCCCCCCCAACAAAACAAAAAAGCAAACAAAACCTTAAATCCTAGCTACCTTAAACCCTAAACCCTAAACCCTAAACCCTAACTGTGGTGCAGTCCTGGGCAGCCTCCGCATCCTGGATGGCATCGACCAGATCCTGCTCACGAAGACGGGCTCTCCGAGAAGAGGGGTTTAGGGTTTAGGGTTTAGGGTTTAGGGGTTTAGGGGTTTAGGGTTTACGGTTTGGGGTTGAAATCGCTCACACTCGGACAGGCCAGACGAGGCACACGGTGTCCCATGGTCACAGTTGTTTTTAGGGTTTAGGGTTTAGGGCCTAGGGTTTAGGGGGTGCACTTTTTGGCCCTTATCTTACGTACACTTCTCGAGTTGTACGTGTCATCCCTGCACAGAACTTAGGGTTTAGGGCTTAGGGTTAAGGGTTTAGGGTTACTATTTTGGGGATTATTTGGAGGGTACCCCTAGGTCGGGGACCTCATGGTTCTCTTTGTCAATCTCAGCCCACCAAGCAGAGTCGAGGGGTAGTTTCATGCTCCATTAAGATGCTCCCTTGAACCTCTTTAAAGGGTTCTCATGCATGGGCCTTGGGTTGTAGAGGGTATAAGGGAAATATCAGGGGCCCCCGAAAAGCGCAAACATCAAAGAGAAGTAGCCCAAGCTCCAGAAGCACTGGATGTTGTTTATGCAAACTAAACCCGAAACCCTAAACCCCAAACCGCGGGCAGCAACAAGAGAAGAAGTAATGCAAAAACAAGCTCCACAAGCCAAGCCAAATTTGAGACTCACAAACTTACACCCTAAACCCTAAACCACAAACTCTCACCATCCGCGGTCCCATAAAGGCCCTTCGTGCTTGCTCCACTCATCCATGCCTCAGGCAGAATTCTGGCTATGACGATGACTATGACTAAGACTACGACTACGAGCCTAGGGTTCAGGGTTTCAAGTTTAGGGTGTGGGGTTTCTGCTGCATCCTGACGTTTAGGGTGTAGAGTTTGCTGCAGGGCTTGAGGGTACAGATTGAGAATCGAAGTTGCCAGCAACTGCCCCACTACTGTAGGGGCCTTAATGATTTGAATAGGGTTTTGTGGGTTTTGTGGGTTTTAGTAGAATTATACAGGGACCATGAGGGAATAATGTATATCAAAAACTATTCCGACCCCTCTTCGTATAATGCACGGATTCATGCATCTGCACAAACACATACGCCGTGGTTTAGGGGCTTTCTTGCCACCTGCCTAGCAGCCTCGCAACCACACCTAAACCCTGAATCCTAAACCCTAACCCTAAACCCTAAACCCTAAACTGTTTTTCCATGTCGTGTGTCATCACGACTGGAAGAGAAGGCAAGGGCCCATCAAAGATATTGATACCGTAAACCCTAAACCCTAAACCCTAAACCCTAAACCCTACACCCTAAACCCTAAACCCTAAACCCTTAAACCCGAAACCCTAAACCCAAGGACTCCAAAGCAAACAAGGCTTCGAAAGGGTTTAGAAAGCTGGCGTAGGGTCTTGGGCGTATAGAGTGTTCCAAAGCAAATTTAGGGTTTTGGGGTCTTAGGGTGTTAGGGTCTTAGGGTTTTGGGGTTCAAGGGTTTAAGTCTTTTAGGCGTATGGGGTTGGGGGGCATGCTACACAAGACATAGGGTCCGAAGTATGAGGCCCTTCTTTGGGGACCGTATTCTATAACCCTTATATACACTTTATCTATTAAGGGCCCATACTTCGGATCCCTAAAAAAGGCAAGGGACCATACTAAGGGCCCATGGTTTCAACCTTAGACAAGCTGAGCCCGGGACAGATGCGCCCCTTCTTCAACTTCCACAACCTGAACCAAGGTTTGGCGGAAGTTGTGAGTTGGGGCTTGAGATTTAGGAGTTGCGGGTTTATTTATGTAGGGGGGGGAGTTTAAGATTTAGGGGGTTGAGGAGGCTTATATGATGCTATTAATACCACAACTGGTATATTTTTATATGATAATGTAGGTACTTTGGACAGAAATGATGGTCATATTGATATAGTGGGTTGACGGCTTGTAGGGTTAGGGTTTATGTAGGGGGGTGTATTTTCTTTTTTTATTTATGATTTTTCTTTTTTTATGGGGGGGGTTGAGGAGGCAGCTGAAGGGTGCTAAACCAGATGCTCAAGACCCCAAGCCCCTCTAAACCCAATACCCTAAACCCTGAACCCTAAATCCTACACCCTGAACCCCTAACCCCTGTTTTAACACGGACCTCTGAACCCTAACCCCTAAACCCGAAACCCTAAACCCTAAACCCGAAACCCTAAACTGCATTAGGGTGCAGCTGTTCAAGGTTGAAGGTTGGGAGTTTGAGAGGTTGCGGCTCCGGGGGGGGGGGGGGGAGGCTTCCTTAACAGGATTTCCGAGTTGTCCTTTGGGGAAGCTGCTGAAAAGAGCTTTGAATCCTCGACTCAGAAGTTGAGGGTTCACCACTAAATTAGGGTTTAGGGTTTATAGGGTTTAGGGATCTACGTCCTGCCGACTGTAGTCCTCCCGCACAAAGGGCCAAGGCACCCGTACACCTTCTCCCCCCCCCCCCCCCGGAAAGCCCGAAAGCTCGAAATTCCACCTTGCAAAAGTGTCAAGGCGAAAAAGCAAGGTTTGCTAGGGTGATCAGTTCAAAAATCAGCACCAAACCTTTCGGATCCTTTCGGTATATCCCCACTTCAGGATCGATTCCTCAACCCTAATCCCTAAATCCAAAACCCTAAACCAAGATCCCTTATCTAAACGTATCCCCGTCCGAGAAGCAAGGCGTCTGCTCGGTCGACAAGGCGGTTCTCCATCGCGCTCTGGCCAAGTTGGGACGGGGGTTGTGATAACAGTTTCACGATCCACCCAGACACTCCAAACTACCCGTAACCCTACACCCTAAACCCTCAACCCGCTTTTGAACCCGGACTCAGAGCATCAGCTGGGATCACCCTAAACTCAACACAAACCCTGCCACGCATGACACTCACGTCACGTATTCAACACAACTCTCAGTCTCACCCAAAGAAACAAACGTACCGGGCTCATACCCAAACATGTGGGGATTAAAGATGCGCATCTACCACCCTGCACTACTATGTGCCGAAGAACCCCCCAAAAAACAAACCACAATAATCCCCATAGTGTACTCATAAAGAAGAATGTTTGTCATGTTCTAGGGGGGGGTTCTTAAGCAAAAGTAGTACATCCCAATGCTAGAGTAGGTTTGGGGGGCACCATAAACTTTAGTTCTTTTATTGGCTTTATAAGGATTACATAGGCATTAAGGGGAAGAAAAAGATATATTGGTCAAGCCTACCCCTGATGATCTGAACTCCCTGTACAACACCCTGAAAGACTGACAGTCTTAACCTACTATAGGAGAACCCGTAAAACCATCTGAAAAATGTTCCTGAACATGATGCTCTTGCAAGGGAAAATGTAAATTGTCCTAAGGGCCTACCGAGTACGGGTCAATAACAAGCACCCCATTGCCCCAACCCTAAACCCTAAACCCTAAACCCTAAACCCTAGACCCTAGACCCTAAACCCTAAACCCTACACCCCCTAAAGCCCTTTTAGGGTCTGGAGGTTCAGTGCCCTGGCGCCTGTGCATCCTGCCACCGCTGCTTCGCCGTGGCGATGTCGGCCCTTGCCTTGGCCACGGAGCTGGCATCCACCTGGGGTTTAGGGTTTAGGGTTTAGGGTTTAGGGTTTAGGGTCCAGGGTCAAGGGTTTAGGGGTTAGGGTTCCGGGTTTAGGGTTTAGGGTTTAGGGTTTAGGGTTTAGGGTTTAGGGTTAGGGTTTAGGGTTTAGGGTTTAGGGTTTAGGGTTTAGGGTTTAGGGTTTAGGGTTTAGGGTTTAGGGTTTCTCTGATCTACACCGGGCTCGAAAGTTGTGGTTGGCAGGAGAGGCAGCAGGTCTGGAGAGGTCCCTAAATGTTCAGGGTCTGTCTGGGGCTGCTTCGCCTTCTTCTTCGTCTCCTTCGTTTTCTTCTTATTATTCTTCTTCTTCTTCTTATTCTTCTTCTTCTTCTTCTTCTTCGTTTTCTTCTTCTTCTTCTTCAGTTGTTTTGTGGTTTGCTTTTGTAGTTTGGAGATGCGACCTGCTGACGTGGTTTATGTGCCTCAGGCCCTTGTTTAGCGCTTAGGGCTTAGGCTGGTTTAATTGCAGAGTTACAGACCTAGGTTATTTATTATTTGCTTGAGATATTCTTCCTCATAAGGGCAATAAACGGGATTGGTATCTTGCATTTAGGGTGGGGGGGGGGGGGTTCTTAAGCAAATAGTAGTTATGCTGAAGGTGTGAGCGCCTTTTTGAGGGTCCAGGGCTCCTACGTTGTCAGTTTGGTGGCAGGGCTCAGTTGAACGGAGGGCTTACCCAACTTAGTATACTCAGGGGCTGAATACCAGAGCCCAGAAGAGGTTAACCTTCTTTTGCAATAGGATTATACATAACCAAAAAGGTTAAAGGTTAACTACCCAACTTGGTATATGAGAAGCTCGACGTGAAGCTCATGAATGTCCCGCATGCCCCTACCTCAAACTCCCAAGTAACCGCCCTAAACCCTAAACCCGAAATCCTGAATAAGGGCACCGAAAGCTCGCAACCAGCACCTCTTAACTCCCCCCAAACCCCCTCTCTATCTCTCCCCCCCCGAAACTGCCGGAGAAACCTCTACATCTGCTTTCAACACCCTCAAGCCTAAACCCTGGAGCCCAACCAATCCCTGCCCTTAAGAGTCCTTAAGCCCTAAACCCATTCAAAACCGTTCAAGCCCTGATTAAGGTATCTGGTTTGAGATTTGGTGGTTCTCCCTAAACAGGGGCACCTCCTGACACGGTTTAGGGTTTAGGGTTATAGGGTTTAGGGTTTAGGGTTTAGGGTTCAGGGTTCAGGGTTCAGGGTTCAGGGTTCAGGGTTCAGGGTTTAGGGTTTAGGGTTTAGGGTACATATACCCCCCAAATCCGTACTTCCCTTCAGATAGGAACCTCCAAAGTAGGTGCACTTTTTTTGGGGGGAAAACCCGCATGTAAGCCCGTTTTGAGCCCGGGCTCTCTGAGGCGCCGGCGCCAGAGAGCAGAAGCATGTAAGCCCAAAACCCTAAACCCTAAACCCTAAACCCTAAACCCTAAACCCTAAACCCTCAGCCCCAACCCTGAACCCTAGGTCCTGGCCTTGTGAGCCTCGGCCGCTGTAACGACCTCTTCAAGCCTTCGTTTGAGGGTTTAGGGTTTAGGGTTTCGGGTTTAAGGTTTGGGGTTTGGGATTTGATGATGGAGTCTGCTAAGGGTTTTATGGGGGTTTGTTTGCGGCCTTTCCAGGGTGTACAGGGTTTACGGGGGGTATAGGGTGAAAAGGGCTTGTATAGAGTGTCTATGCGGTTGTCGCATGGGTTTGGTTGATAAGGCTTAGAGGGCATATGGTAGGCTTTGGGCGGACGGGTGTAGGGGCCACCGAGAGAAAAAACCTTAAACCAAGGAAGGTTCCGGCTTAGGCTCCTTTACCCTAATCCGCCCCTCGACACGTCGCCCCCCCCCCC
The DNA here is from genome assembly GCA_905221605.1 of Symbiodinium natans. Lineage (NCBI taxonomy): Eukaryota > Dinophyceae > Suessiales > Symbiodiniaceae > Symbiodinium > Symbiodinium natans. The sequence continues at coordinate 197,828 of CAJNDS010002157.1, forward strand.
CCCCCGCGCCCCCCCACCCCCCCCCCCCCCCACCCCCCCCCCCCCACCCCCCCCCACCCCCCCCCCACCCCCCCACCCCCCCCCCCACCCCCCCCTCCCCAGGCCGAGGCGCGTCGCGTAATTAAACACCCTGAGCTACCCAGCCGGATAGATACTCCGGGCTGATTCAGAGGACTGCTCCAACCCGCACGTTTAAGGCCGTGAGCCCTACATGGGCTGCAGGGTTGAGGGTTGAGGGTTTAAGTTTTAGGGCTTTAACACGAAAAACCCACCCTAAACCCTAAAGCCTAAACCCCAAACCCTATAATAAAGCCTAAACCCGAAACCCTAAACCCTCAACCCTAAATGGAGGACCATGCAGCTGCGTCAGAGAGATCTCCTTCGCCGACAGCGCCGCCTCCTAGGCTGGGAAGGCTGCGGGGATGAATGGAGCAGGGACCACCTGGGTGGCTGCCAAAATTATGATGCCTTCCAGGACGGGCTATTAATTAGGGCCTATCATTCACATAATCCACCCTGTAAAGGGCCTTTTTGAGGGGTTACCAGGGTATCATCTGCCTAAAAACTAGGGTGCCGTATGATAATAGGGATCCCAAAAAGGGACCATCATTCTGACAACCACCCATATGGGTAGTTCTGAAGATTGCGGTCTTTTATTGGGGGGACCCTGAATAGGGCCCGCCTTGTAATCAGGACCCCAAAGCGGACCAATATTTACAGAAGTGGCCAATATAAGTCCTGTAAAGCCTGCAAGCCCCTGAGAGCAGCGGCCGTATTTCTTAAAACCCTATACACTACCATTTGCTTAAGAATCCCCCCCCACAACAAAAAACACAGGGCAAAAATCCCTATACTACCCTTATAAGGAAGAATATGTGTTTAGTTTTTGAGAGTTCTTAAGCAATTTGTAGTACAAGCTGGTTCAGGGTGCAGGGTTTGGGGTCTCAGTTGTCCATCACGCCCGCCCTCTCCTCATCTGCCGGCTCTGCTGACGTCTTTGGGAAAAGCCCGATTTGCGCAGACATTCAGATGTGGCATCAAGGTGGTCATGACGTGCCTCCACTCTGTGCACAGTCTGGGCATACATTTCGCCGTGAACTACCCGAAGCCCTTGCAGGGGCATACGAGGTCTCAGGGGATGTCGGGAATATTCTGGGCTAGGACTCCAAAGTTCTTTGTGGCACACTGCCTGTTGTGTTTACACAGAGCTGAGTACCCGGAACAGAGGCATGTACTGCTGAGATTGCACCTTTTCAGAACCCCAGAATCCAACCTAAACCCTAAATCTCAATCTACCCCAAACCCTAAACCTGCCTCGACTCTTGTGGTGCATGATGCCTCCAACTTACAAGCTTCGGAGCCCTACAATAGCAGCGCAACAAAACCATGTAAACATGCGTATTCTACAAACATGGTTTTCCAGAAGTCGCCCTTCTAGGGGCCCTTATAACCGAATGGTAGGACCGTACTAACCATGAGCAGCTGTCGTAAGCATGCGCCGGGAGAGAGCTTTGAATGTAGACAAGGGTGCTTAACAACAATTAGGATTTAGTCCCTAAATCCGAACTCTCGATAAGTACCCTTTTCCAAGAACCCTAAATTGTAGGCCAAAATCAAAAAAACCTTACACCCTTTCTGAAGGCAAGACTATACATGCCGAAGGCACCAGTCGGCGGGTGTAGAGCTGCCTCTGGCCACGCCGGGCTTTGGAGGGTTTAGGGTTCAGGGTTAGGGGATGAGCTTTCAGCAACCTGTGCAAACGCGTGGCTAAACCCTAAACCCTAAGCCCCAAACCCTAAAACCCAAAAAACCTTTTGCCTAAATCCTTTTTGCAACGAGCTTGGCTATGCTCCCGCCCGGTTTGGCTGTCCCAAAACCCTGCACTCGTGATTAAGCAAACCTAAACCCTAAACCTAAACCCTGAACCCTACACCCTAAACCCTAAACCCTAAACCCAAAACCCAAATCCCTGAGCCTAAGCCGCTGTCCTACAGCTTGAGCAGCTCGAAGCCTCTTGAGCTCCACAGCGGCACCGCTGACTGCATGAAGAACCTGCAGGGTTCAATGGGTTTAGGGTTTAGGCTTTAGGCTTTGGAGTTCAACGAGAGATTGCTTACAAGTGTGCAGACTTTGCAAGAGGTACCTCATATCCCGCAAAATAAGCCACCAAAAACAAGCTTCGGAGCTTGTGGTGGGGGGGGGTAGGGTTTAGGGTAGGGTTTAGGGTTTAGGGGTGGGGGGGGTGCCGGGGGTGGGGGGGTAGGTGGGTGGGTGGCTGGCTGGGTTGGGGGGCGATTTCATGTGGGAGGTCCACGTGGTTGGGAAGCACGTCAGATCACATGCTCTTCGCGCCTACATTATCAAGAGTGCTTTTGGCAGCTGCGCAAATCTGAAGAGACTTTTTAAAGCACAAGGACAACGGTGCCTGCCCAAGGGAAGAATCTGCAGAATCCTAAACCCTCAGCCGTAAACCCCTAAACCCGAAACAGAAGACGACAAAAGACAAGGCAACAAAAACAATAAAGACCGACAACCCGGAAGGTCCCAAATGAAAGGGTTCAGGGCTGGCTTCAGGGCTTTAGGGGTTTAGGGCTAGGGCTTATAGGGTTTAGGGTTTAGGGTTTAGGGTTTAGGGTTTAGGGTTCAAGGCCCCAATGTCGGCTCTGCCCTTCGGCCAGGCTGCCGTCCACCGCTTCTCCCGCTCCAAGGCGCCCTTCCACCGCTCCCAGACGGCGTCCTTTGAGGGTTTAGGGTTTAGGGATAGGGTTTAGGGTTTAGGGTTTAGGGATAGGGTTTAGGGTTTAGGGTTTAGGGTTTAGGGTTTAGGGTTTAGGGTTTAGGGTTTAGGGTTTAGGGTTTAGGGTTTGGGGTTTGGGGTTTGGGGTTTGGGGTTTGGGGTTTGGGGTTTGGGGTTTAGGGTTTAGGGTTTAGGGTTTAGGGTTTAGGGTTTAGGGTTTAGGGAAAGGGTTTAGGGTTTGGGGTTTGGGGTTTATAGGGTTTAGGGATAGCGTTTAGGGTTTAGGGTTTGGGTTTGGGGTTTTCGTGGCTGCGGTTTAGGGGTTCTCCGGTTGGGGGAGCCGCTCGTTAGCGTCCGTCGCTGCAGTCAGCAAAGTCGAAACCCCAAACTCCATGAGGTGTCCGTCCAAGAGGCTTTTGGGCAGGGCAGGCGGGCCGGCCCTAAGGGGGTAGGGGAAGAGAACTGGCATCACAAAAAGCTGAAGCGCTCAACACAACCACGGCAAAATTTCAAGTAGCCCTAAACCCTAAACCCTAAACCCTGCTAGGCTTGCCAGCGTTCCTGAAAGCATTCTGACATGCCTAAGAGATCAACTTCAGTCTGCCACTTGCACCCCCTTTCTTGCCAGATGTGTACCAAAAAGGTAGGGGGGGGGGATTTGGGGACCCTGTAAAAGGAGTTTTTCACAGGATCTTAGGGTTATATAGGCCTGAGGACCCACAGCAATCGAAAACTCATAAGAATCCCCCCTCCCCCCCCCCCCCACCCCGTCTTGGGCCTCAGGGATGTCCAGGGCCCAAGAAGGGTTCAGGGTTTAGGGTTTAGGGTTTAGGGTTTAGGGTTTAGGGTTTAGGGCTTAGGGTAAACCCTGTGCATGCGCCGGCGTCCTGTATCTGAACGTCCTGGAGCCTGGCTCGGAGTGGCAAGCCCTGAGCCCTCCTTTTATCGTAGCTAGGCGGGGTTTAGGGTTTAGGGTTTAGGGTTTAGGGTCTATGCCTCACCGGTGGACATGGCTGTTGCTAGACATCCTCGGAGCTGCCTGAAACCCTGGCCAGGGACCCCCCCACCCAAACGATGGCTATGGAAGAAGAAAGCCCTCTGGGATGAGGGGTTCAAGGTTTAGGGTTTAGGGTTTAGGTTTTCGGGCTTCGGACATCAGATAGCCCACCCACCCCCCACCCACCTCCATGTGACCCGAGATCTGCCTTTCTATGCCACTCCAGAAGACATTCACTTTTTTGCGAGGGAGACGTGGAGCTTGAAGCCACACACCCTAAACCCTAAACCCTGAACCCTACTCCGGGGCATTACCCTAAACCCCCAACCCTTATAACCCTAAACCCATATATTATACCCTTCTTGCATCCATCTTATAAACCCTAATCCCTAGAACCCTGAACCCTCAACCCTACTCCTAAACCCTAAACCCTTATACCTTATAACAAAAAACCGTAAATCCTAAAGCCTAATTCTAAACCCGAGAACCCTGAGCCCTGAACCCTACTCTAGGGCATTTCGAAGCCTCTGATCTGAGGACCCGAAGCCCAACAGCCAGGCCTCTCCATGGCGCTCTTCAAAGCTTCCCAGCGCTGGCCCTGCTATGGTAGAGGGTTGGGGGTTGGGGGGTTGGGGGTTGGGGGTTGAGGGTTGAGGATTTGGGGTATAACAGGGAGTGCTGAACAAGGAGGTATTGTGTTTATGTTGAAGCTTTAATTCGGGTTTAGGGATGGGGACTGTTTGACTAGTTAGGGGCTTAGGGGCCGGCTAGAGCTTTCGCCACCTGCCCGGGGTTAAGCTTTAGTTTCAGGGCTTGGGCCTAGGCTTTGCGGCCATCTTCCCTTTTCCGCCACTCTTTGTAAGGTCAGGACGGAAACACCACACCCTAAGCATTCTAGGGTTAGGGTTTAAGGCTATGCCGTACTCACGCAGCTGTACCTGGCCAGTGGGCACGACTACATGGTGCACCCTCTCTAGCCCAGGCCGAGACACCGAGAGACCCGAAGACCTGACACCCTATGCTCTGAACCCTGATCTAATTGAATTTTAAGAAGCAAGCCCTGCACATCCCGCATAAGAAAATCCACAACAAAACGCCACTTCGACCCGATTACAACCCTTGCAATACTCCAATGAAGCCGAAGCCCTACATCCCCGAATTCGAGCAGCCTACTAGGCAAACCTATACCTTTCTTTTGAACCAGACAATACCCTCATCCGATGACTTCGAAACCCTAGAAACCCTAAAGAACCATGTGACCCTATAAACCCTAAACCCTAGAGACCCGAAACGCCAAAAACCCTGAAAAACCTAAACCCCCTAAAGAACCTCAACAATAACCCCTAAAAAACCTAAATCCCATGTAAACTCTAAGTCCCCTAAAATAAAGGGTTCCAAGCATGGGCCCTGATTTTGGGTCCCTTGTTCTATAACCCTTTTCTACGCTGTATATAGTAAGGGCCCATGCCTCGGATCCTTATGAACAAGGGTAAGGGACCATATTCAGGGCCCATGGTTCCACCCTTAGAGAACAGCCCTAAGAACCCCCACAAAACCCCAAATCCTAGAAACAAGAATAAAACCCTGAACCCCACCTAAATCCTCATCCCCCTACTTGCCCTAAACCCTAAACCCTAAACCCTAAACCCTAAACCCTAAACCCTAAACCCTAAACCCTAAACCCTAAACCCTAAACCCTAAACCCTAAACCCCCCAAAATCAGTCCCGGCCTTGAAGCGCTTCTCTGCTTCGTCAACCTGCTTCGCGAGGCCTAGTCGAACCTGCCCGCGTGGCGGCAGGGGGGTTAGGGTTTAGGGTTTAGGGTTTAGGGTTTAGGGTTTAGGGTTTAGGGTTTAGGGTTTAGGGTTTAGGGTTTAGGTTATAGGGGGTTGAGGTTTTTTTTGGGGTTTTTGGGGGGCCTTTACGGTTTCTGGGGCTTCCAGGGCTCTAGCGTCCCCAAGAGAAACCATCGAAAAAGTAAGCCAGACATATTATAAACAAATAATAGCGGCACAACAACTGTTTGCATGTAGAATTAACACGACTGGGTCCAGGGCTTTAGGTTCAAGCTTAGGGCTTCGGGCTTTAAAGGTCTTAGGGTTTCGACTCTGCCTGCGCTGAGGTTTTAGGGTTGCAGGCTTCCGCATAGCTGGACTGGCCGGCGCCGCGGGAACTTGCTGCACATGAGATCTGCCTTTCAGGATCCACTAAACCCTAAACCCTAAACCCTAGAAACCCTAAACCCTAAACCCTAGATCCTATAAATCCGAAACCCATTTGGGGGGGGGGGGGGGGAGTGGGCGTAGGATGAAAACATCTTCGCGATGCTATCGTAGGGAATCTTCATGAAGTTGGCAGGGCTCGTCACGACACATACGAAAAACTCCTGGCCTACCGGTGCTGGATCCCTAGCTCCCTAAACCCTAAACCCTAAACCCCAAATCCTAAACCCTAAACCCCAAATCCTAAACCCTAAACCCTAAACCCCGGCACCACACCCCATACTCAAAAAAAAACGCCAGACCTGGCAATCCCAACCCTTTACACGTTTGCAAGAAAAAGAACCTCCTCCGTGGATCACTAGGTTGCTTTCAGGAATGGGACAAAAAGACAGCCCCCAAACCCTAAACCCGAAACCCTAAACCCTAAACCCTGAACCCTGAACCCTGAACCCCCCTGCCCTGAACCCTACCCCCTAAACCCTTTTTAGGGTTCGTTTGGTCCCCACAAATCAGGTGTGCCACACGCCTTCTCTGCCTGAAGAATTGTCTGGAAGTGAGCACCTTCACAGCGAGGACAATAGCTTCTCGATGTCAGCTCTCCTGAACCTATAAGCCCTACACCCTAATAACCCTAATAACCCTAATAACCCGATAAAGCCCTGTAAAATCTGTAAACCCTAGGAAAGCCCTCTAAACCCTATAAACCATAAACCCTATAAACCCTATAAGCCCGATAAGCCCTATAAACCCTATAACACCTCTAAACCCTGTAATCCCTGCAAACCCTATCAACCCTGCAAACCCTGTAAACCCTACAAACCCTACACCCCAAAGGGTGCTATGAAGAGGATGTTCTGTACATCTTTGCATCGGGCTACAGAACTCGCCTCTGCAGCGACAGGGTCTAGGTTTAGGGCTTAGGGTTCAGGGTTTAAAGGGCTTGGGATTCCGGGTTGAATACGTAACTGCTGTATGTCCTCATTTCGAAGCTCTTCTGGGTGCCATGCACCTTGAAAGAACCGCAAGCCCCAACATCTGTCCCGCTTAGGGGTGGGGTGGGGGGGGGGTGGGAGGTTGGGGGTTCTACACTTAGGGTACATCAGGGTAGCCAAATTTTAGGAAAAAACCCTAAACCCTAAACCCTAAACCCTAAACCCTAAACCCTAAACCCTATCTCCTCATCAAATTCCACACCCGTGCGGTTCCGGGGAGCCCCACAGCCAGCTGTGCCCACAGCGACCTCGGCCTCTGTCTCACGGATGGACCAGGCACCTGCAGAAAATTTTGGGGGGTTGGGTTGTTTTAGGGTTTAAGGTTTCGGGCTTATGGTTCTTTTGAGGGTTTAGGGTTTCGGGCTTAGGCACCTGCAAGAAATTCTGGCTTCAGGGGTTTGTAAGGGTTTAGGGTTGGGGTTTGGGTTCAGGGGATTGAGGGTTTAGGGGGTTTAGGGGGTTTAGGGGGTTTAGGAATTTAGGTGGTTTAGGGTTTAGGGGCTTTGGGGGTGTAGGGTTGCTCAAGTTACATGCAATATGTACTTTGGGTCAAGATTGCTGCAAGCAATACCCCAGACCCTAAACACTGTTGAACCCTCAACTCTAAACCCTAACCCGAAACCCTAAACCCTGCACCCTAAGCCCTACTTCACTTGAATTGGGAGAGGGCTTAGGGCTCCTGACAAGCACTTAAGGGTTTAGGGCTTAGAGGGTAGAAGATTAGGACGACGTAAGAGGTCACTCTACCCACAAAAGTACAAAGGTTTGTCAAGCAAAGTTTGATTGCTGACACTAAGAGGGCTTGCAGGGTCTTGCTTTCCGCTTTTGTGCCGAAACCCGAAATCGCAAAGCCGAATCTCCCTAAGACCTAAAAACCAGAAAAGGCCTAAATCGGTGGAAAGATCTTACACCATCGCCAACACCTGTAGAGCATCAACCTCTTAGCTTACCCTTTAGGGTTTAGGGTTTAGGGTTTAGGGTTTAGGGTGTAGGGTTTAGGGTTTAGGGTTTAGGGTTTCGGGTTTAGGGTTTAGGTTAGGGATTCGTAAAACACTGATGGGTTCAGGGATTAGGTGGGGAAATCAAGCCCTCAATCAACCCCCTCACCCCCCACCCACTAGTGTGAAAATAGATGCCCGAAAGGCTGTTGGTTTAAGGCAAACTCTCTACACCCCACCCTCTGGGTAAACCCTAAACCCTAAGCCCTAAACTGTTGCGGGGGACCCCATCCCGCCTAGAGCGTCTTCGAGCTCCACCTGGTTCTCAGCATGTTGTTTTGTTTTGTCCTGGGGTGGACTTGGATTTAGGGCTTGGAGTAGGCACTTAGACACGTTTAGGCCGTTTAGGTGCTGGGGACTTACCCTAAACCCTAAACCCTAAACCGTAAGCCCTAAACCCTAAACCCTAAACCCTAAACCGTAAGCCCTAACCCTAAACCCTAAACCCTAAACCGTAAGCCCTAAACCCTAAACCCTAAACCCTAAACCCTAAACCCTATGGTTTTGAAGACTGTCACGCGGAGCTCGCGGAGGGAGCCTGACACTGTACGCAAGGGGCCAAAGAAGGGTACCACAGAGCAGGGTGGGGGGGGGGGGAACCCTAAATTCTAAACCCTACTTCAACCCTAAGCCCTAAACCGCAAACCCTCTAAGCCCTAAACCCTAAACCCTAAAACCTGCACCCTAAGGAGAGTGGAGGAGCTGCAGGAGATGGGCACGGCCCGGCGGAACAAGCAAGCGCTGTTAATTTGGCTTTGGGTTTAGGGTTTAGGGTCAGGGTTTAGGGTTTAGGGTTTAGGGTTTAGGGTTTAGGGTTTAGGGTTTAGGGTTTAGGGTTTAGGGTTTAGGGTTTAGGGTTTAGGGTTTAGGGTGTGTTAGCATGGAATGAGGGACTTAGGGCCCTATACAATACCCTTTAAGGGATTATACAGGGTACCTCATTGCCCCCATGCCCTGCCAACAAAGAGCAAAGTTTAGGGGTTCGGGTTCAGGGCCTCGGTGATGTTGGCGAAACTTTCCTCGCTGTTGGACGTCGAGGTTCGCCAAATGCGAAACTGTCGTCACCCTAAACCCTAAACCCTAAACCCTAAACGGTGTTCGTTTTGAGGACAGCCGGATCTCTGGTGGCTCGAAGTTGCGTGACAAGCGCAGTACGCGGATGATGTCTGGGGCTCCGGTGGCATCAAAGCCGTTCTTTCGTGGCCCATGAAGCTCTTCGTGCCCCCATAGGGTTTAGGGTTTAGGGTTTAGGGTTTAGGGTTTAGGGTTTAGGGTCACTGTTTTGGGGTCTGCGCTGGCATATTATTCTCGGCCGTTTGCTCATACAGGTGTGAAGGATTAACTTACTTCTCCAACAACCAAGCGGAAAAAAATGGTCCTCGAATGGGTACCGAGCAGTGGCACGTTGTAGAATCACTTTGCCCCTCTTGTTTCAGGGCATAGCGTGGAGCTGTGTGCCGCTCCTTCACTTCACTGCATGAATCCGATGCCGGCACAGTGCGTCATCACCCTAAACCCCAAAAAACCCTAAACCCTAAACCCTAAACCCTAAACCCCCCCCCCCCCAGGTCCCCCGGCCAGATCCTTACTTGACTTGGCCCGGTCCACTCGGCTGGCGAGATGGGCCAAGGTCGCCTTTCGCAACTTCGGACGTGAGCCCCGTGTTTTTTGTTTCCTCGGGTTCTTCGTAGGAGTTGGGGTTTAGGGTTTAGGGTTTAGGGTTTAGGGTTTAGGGTTTAGGGTTTAGGGTTTAGGGTTTAGGGTTTAGGGTTTAGGGTTTAGGGTTTAAGGCTTTAGGGCTTAGGGCTCAGGGTTTAGTAGGGAGTAGGGGAGTTGCAGGGTCCGCATATCAGTACATCGTCCATTGCAATGGGCATTCCCGACTTCCGTATGAAGAACTACAAAGCGCAGTTGGCGTTGATCCTAATCGCCCCCCTCGTGATTGCTTTGGGGGTTGATAGTGTCTACAGTGCATGGTAGGACGTTTCTGTCAAGGGTTTTTGGAGCCCTGGCCTGGCGTGAAGGATTGCAGCTTGCAGAAAACTCGGAACTCTCTCTTAAACCCCAAGCCCTAAAGCCTTTGGAGTAGCTTAGGCCCGAGGGCCTGAACTCCCTCGAAACGGGCTCAACACGCAGACGGCTTCATTGCAACTAAGGAAAACAGCCCTCAATTCGAAAAAACCCTTCTATTCATGGGACTTGTCCTTGGACCCCTAAGGTTGTACCCTTTGTTTGGGGGCCCTTCAGAAGCCTAGTTGTCCAGTAACCTGGGGGGAATTAAAGGCTAACCTTTGGGATTATAAAGGGATTCTACTACCCCAACAAGGTTAAAGGTTAACCCTTTTTGCATCCAGGTCTGACGCCGGGCATCACCTAATTTACTGAAGAGGCGAAACTCGTGTTCACCCCTCAAAGAATAGCTCGAATACGCTCAACTTGATCGTCAGGTAAATGTCACAAAGAGAACCACACATTGAGTTGCAACGCTGAATTCCGCAGACATGGCATGAAGTTCACTGCAGATGGCATCCCAAACCCCATGAGGGATATTGAGCAGGAAGACCCAGTTCTCGTACAACATCCTGACATGGAGGAGGAAGGACCTCAACGCTACGGAGATCTCACTGTCAAGCTGCCATCCCTGCATGCCATGGGTTTCATCGATCCAGTGGGCTTGGTACCCTTCTGCACCACACAAGAGGACCATGCTGAACATCCACGGAACATGCTGTAGCAAAGCATCCTGCCATCGACCCCAGACCCCAGATCCCAGGCGACTATGGGACTCGACGTGTGACAGCGTCATGAAGTGCGAACGACCCTTAGCACACCAGTCCTCCCGCTGAGCCGCCCTGGCAACCACCGAATCTAAACCCAAAGTCTCCATAAAGACAGCACTGGCAGTCTTCGTGAGCCACTTGCCTGGTGTATTCGCCAGCCCTCCCTGCGGCCTCTGCGCAGAGGCCGTGTCTACAAGCGCTTGGCGAGTCAGGTGCTCAACCGGTTTGCGGAGCAAGTGGCCCATGTAACCCCAGGTACGCTGCCTTGTCATGAAGGTCCAGGATCCAGCTGGGTTAGCACTCAAGAAAACCATGGTAGCACGTCTACGTATCCTATGCAACGACATGGCGGTTGCATGTTTGAGATGCACTGGAAGATAGAGCTTGAGGAGACACACTAGGACCGTAACCTGGAGCACCTGAATGTCCTGCAGGCTGCTTTGGTTGATGGAAAGCACTGGAGCCAACCATAGCCATTTAGCACCAATATACTTGTTGCAGAGGCTGAGCGCCAGTGAAGGCTGGTTCCAGGTGAGACCTTTGAGCACGGGCTGCAGGCTCGAGAGTCCCTGGTGCACTGCACGGCGTATTGTCGGACGAAAGAGCATGTACAAGTTTTCTCCTACATCCACATGCCTGAACGGCTTGCGGAGGTACTTGGTTTGCGATGTCCAGGGGATCTGGGTGAGGATGTGGTCATCTGGTATCGGTATCTCCCGTCCGAGTCGGAGCGTGTCAGGGTGCGCCATCAACTCAGTCTTTTGAAGACTTAGTCGAAGGCCAGCCTTCGCGAGCGCTGCGACAATCCGAGGGAGAAGCTCAATGCTCGAAGCCCAACTGCCAAATTGCAATAGCATATCGTCTACAAAAAGCCAGCCCCAAGAACCAATGCTGGATCTGTGCCCCTGGGAAGTCCAAATTGAAAACTCCTGCTGTAGAATATGGCCAATGATGTACGCAAACAACAGTGCTGAATACGTGTGACCCTGTTGGACCCCTTGGCATTGCTCAACAAGCCACTCAGTCCCCTCCAGGAAAACCTAAGCGCGGATGGCACACAATGCGGAGAAGCTGGAGAGCCTCCCTGGAGAGCCTCGCCGGGGTGTATCGCTGGATGAAGTCAGCAATCTCACTGTGGTGCAGGGAATCAAAAGCGCTAGCGATATCTGCATTGACCCAGATACTTCTCTCAGTCGTGAGGCTCTCCACTAGGGTCCGCCAGTGTGCAGCACAAAGTGCGTCCATGACTTGTCCCCCTTGCAGGGCGCCAAACTGTCCGGGAGGTTGGGGCCACTCGCTCCGTAGCCTCTGAGTGAGCAGTCGGCAGAACAATTTCATACACACCTCAACTAAATTAATAGGGCGAATACGCTGGGGGTGGAGAACATGCTGTAGTTTCGGCACCAAGGCTACAAAGGAGTCATGTAGCTCGCGAGGCTGGTCGCCTGCCTCAAGCTGGGCATTCAGGAAGGTAGCGAGTACGGTCTTGCCAGCATCTAAAGACCACATTGCATGTATGAGTTCTGCTGAAATCCCACTCATCCCTGAGGATTTTCCTGTTTTGAGGGCAGCTATGGCAGCACTGATCTCGTCGTGGGAGAAATGAACAACAGCAAACTCACCCGTTGCCAGCTGGAGAGAGTCAACAGCCTCACGCACTGCAGCCTGCTGCTGCAGGGGCACCTTCGGAGAGAAGAGCGAAGTGGTCTTTCACAGCACTGGTGGCATTTGCGAGACCACCAGCTACCTGCACAAGACTATCCGCGCTGTGGCGGGGAGTCGCTCTGGTTCGCAGGTATCTGATAGCCGAGGCATCGCCAGTGCTAGCCTTGTGCTCTAAATCCTGTAGCCAGGCCAGTTGTTCAGCCCTTCGTCTGGACAGTATTAATTTAGTCAGCTCTTGCCTTTGTGCAGCATCGTTACAGCTGCGCCTGCGGCTACAAAGTTCTTTGAGGGCAGGGCTATCGCGAAACTTCTGGGAGGGAACCCTACGACATGACCAAGTTTGAATATCTTTCAAGGCTTCCCATTGACCCTGCAGAGAGAAGGAAGAAAAGTCATGCTGTACTGCAGCAACTGCCTCGTTCAGAGCTGGGCTTGCGAACCATCGGCCACAACGCCCCTTTTGGGGTCTCCGGCGACGGCGACGACGCTTGTTTGCCGTCAACCCCAACGCGAGCTCCAAGGATACTCTGTCATGATCACTGCAGAGCTCATGTCGGGAATCGGGGTGAACTTTGACAACCACCGCACCAGGAACCCTGCGCACAGTGGCCATCAATGGCCTGCTGACGTATGCATAATCAAACTCAGCACTGCAGAACTGGCCATGACGCGAAGGGGCACCAGGGCGCAAGCAGACAAAGCCGTAGGACTGAAACATGCCATCAAGCAGCACCCTGCTCCGAGTTGAAGTCTCCCACAAAGATTGTCTGCTCATCCCGGTGCTGGTGGCATAAAGTAGCCAACTCGGCAACACTTGCTGCATACATCTCTTCGGAATTATCATTATGTGGCATATGGACTGAGAACAACCATCGAGGGGAACAGGAGGAAGAGGCCTCATAGTGGACACCTATCACTCGCTCTCCTTTATGGGTTCCACGGACGAAGTCTATGGAATCCTGAGGCAGCAAGATCACCTGTGCCAGATGGGACTGCAATTCCGAGCTCCCGAAGACACGATAGTCTGCAAGCTCATCATCATCAAAGAACTGGTACTCTGAAAGGGATCCCAAAGGAGTGGCACTACTCTCGTTCGAGACAAGGGGCAGGGTTTTCGTACCACCAACCTCTTGAAGTGCCAAAAACTCAATGCCCGGATCAACAACTTGTAGCCAACCCGAAACAGCTTTCAAACTCTTCCCTTGTAGATTCCAAGTGTCAGTGAGGAGGAAGTCATAAGTTGACCCTTCCAACTTGTCTCAGTCATGGTACTCGTGCACATGAATTTCGATTTCGGACTCAGGTCTTGACCCAGCCCTGCTGAGGGAGGAGATGTTGAAGAAGATTCTGGCACCATTACCCTCATCGCAGAAGGCTCTCGACACCACTCTGTCAGCCTCAGGGGCGTAGAGGTTCGCCATGGTTCGAGTATGAGTTCAAAAAGTAGCCGCCTATCTGTTTTGGATAGGTACCTATTGGATAGGGGTCTATCGCAATCAGGATAGGTCCCTATCCGTACCCCCCTACCCCCAGGCGATAGACCCCTATCCCCAGGGGTCTCCCCGATGTGGATAGGTACCTATGCATAGGCCCCTGTCCGGAAAGGATAGGGGTCTATATATAGGGGGCTGTCGCCCGGACCTAGACCCCTATCCGTGGCATAGACCCCTATCCCTTTCCGATAGGGCCCTATCCGTCCCTTCCTTCGTCGCCTCACAACTATACCCTAAGCCCTGAGTCCCTACACCCTAAACCTTAAGCCTGAGCCCTAAAAAACCCTAAGCCCGAAACCCAAAAAGAAACCCTAATCCCTAAAAACCCTAAACCCTAAATCCAGCCCTAAACCCCAAAAAAACCTAAACCCTAAAGAACCCCTAAGAAACCCTAATCCCAAAAAAAAACCGTAAACCCTAAACCCTGAGTCCCTACACCCTAAACCCTAAGCCCCAAGCCTGCGCCCTAAAAAACCCTAATCCCGAAACCCAAAAAGAAACCCTAATCCCTAAAAACCCTGAACCCTAAATCCAGCCCTAAACCCAAAAAATCCTAAACCCTAAAGAACCCCTAAGAAACCCGAATCCCTAAAAAACCGTAAAACCTAAATCCAGCCCTAAACCCTAAAAACCTGTCCCTAAACCCTAAACCCTAAACCCTAAACCCTAAACCCTAAACCCTAAACCCTGAACCCTAAACCCTAAACCCTAAACCCGAAACCCTAAACCCTAAACAACCCTAAACCATAAAAACCCCGAAACCCAATAAGCCCTAAACCCTAAACCCTAGACCCTAAACCCTAAACCCTAAACCCGAAACCCTAAACCCTAAACCCTAAACCCTAAACCCTAAACCCTAAACCCTAAACCCTAAACCCTAAACCCAGCCTTATGCCCAGAAAAAATCCCTAAGCCCTAAACCCTTAAGAACCCTAAACCCTAAAAACCCCTCAGCCCTCAACCCTTAAAAAACCCTAAGCCCTAAACCCTGAAAACCCTAAACCCTAAACCCTAAAAACCCTAAACCCTAAACCGTACAAACCTCGGAACCCTATAAGCCCTACACCCTTAGAACCCCTTGCCCTAAACCCTAAAAAACCCTCAACTTCAAACCCCGAAAACCCTAAACCCAAAAAAACCCTAAGCATAGGCATGTTTTTTCAAGCCCATCATGCGAGCATTCTGTGTGCAAATGGGGGGGGGTTGCGCCCCCCCCCCAAACCCCCGCTTAATTCTTTTTCGAACCCATCATGCGAGTGGTGTTTGCAAATGGGAAGGGGGGGGGTAAAAATCCCTAAACCCTAAACCCCAAAAAAAACCCAAACCCTAAGAATCTTTAAGTCCTAAAAGCCTAAACAGAGGCATGTTTTTTCAAGCCCATCATGCGAGCAGTGTGTGTGTCAAATGGGGGGGGGCTGCGCCCCCCCCAACCCCCCCGCTTAATTCTTTTTCGAACCCATCATGCGGGGAAGAATCCCTGTACCCTAAACCCCAAAAAACCCTAAACCCTAAAAATCTGTAAGCCCTAAAAACCCCTAGAACCCCAAAAACCCGAAACCCTCCCTAATCCCGAAACCCGAAAACCCCTAAAGCCTAAAAAGCTCTGAGGCCTGAACAAGAAATCCTAAACCCTAAAAACCCCTAAACTCTGAACCCCCCCAAAACCCTACAAAAACCCTACACGCTAAACTCTCGCTCGAGCACAAGTGATACATTTGTTACCATAGGGGTCTATGGGTTTGTGGATAGGGTCTATCCGGAGGGGGGTAGGGGCCTATCAAAAATGGACAGGGGTCTATGCCGCATAGGGGGGTGGTATAGGTAGGGATAGGGTCTATGCATAGGGGTCTATTGGAAAAGGCATAGGGCCTATGCATAGGTGTCTATGCATAAACGGACAGGTCCTATGTATAGGGTCCCACCATGGACGGGGAAGGCTCAGGGAATAGGACCCTATCCCAAAACCATAGGGGTCTCTATAGGGTCTATCGACGTCTATGATAGGGGGCTACTTTTTAGACCTATCTTCCCATGGTTCCCGCTGCAACCCTGGAATCGCCGAGCCAGATGACTTGTTTGGCCCAGCTGTATTCAAGTTTCGGTTGTTGTTGGTCAGGGAAGAGCGACAGGATGGCCTGTCCAGCTTTGCGAGTCATCTTGTTCATGGATCTCCGGGCTGCTGTCCGTGAGGGGGCAAGCCACGTGAACTGGTCTGAGGCTGTCTTCACAGTATTGTTGTACTTGGCTCGGAGAGCGTAAAATCTCTCTGAGGCCTCTGGGTTGAGAGTCTGTTTCAAAAAGATGTGGCCCGTTTGAGCTCGCAACCCATATATCACCGAGCGCTCTACCCACTCGGCATCTTGGGGAGAGAAGGTATCCATCAGGCGACGAAGGTCAGCCTCAATGAATCGCCGAGGGGTATCGAAGCCCCAGCCACCCACTATGATGTGGCAGTAATCCGTGTCGGACGCCGTCGATGATCCCAGACCAGCTGGAGGGAGAGTTCACGGGCCCCTGTCGCGCCTGATTGGCCAAGTAGGCTGCCCACGGGTCCACTTGCTGACGTTCCTTGGGCGGTGGGACTGCATGCAAGTCGGGCGTCCGGGTTCCTGGTCCGTCTCTGGCGGTAACAAGACGCGAGAGCTCGTCAACTCTGGCACTCAAGGCATCAATGCGAGGATCAGGTGGAGGATTGGCTGCTTGTTGTTCAACGGCATTCAATCTCGAAGCAATGCCAGTGAAAAGCTCTCTCATCTCAAGAAACCCTGTCTCACATGAGTTCCTAAGGGAGGCAGCCCAAGCAGGCATCATGTCAGAGCCAGTGTTTCCGGAGTGTTCACGAAGTAGCTCCTCAAGCTGCTGGTTAGGGTCATCATCGATCGGAGACTGTCTGGCCTTCTTGGAAGGAGAAACCTCCTCAAGAGAATCGTCAGACTGACTGTCAAGCGGAACGAGCTGTTTCCCCGTATCCATGGCACCCTGAAGAGTGGAAAGAAAGCCTGAGCCGAAACCTTGAGCCAAAAAGGTTAACCCTAAACCCTAAACCCTAAACCCTAAAGCCTAAACCTTAAACCCTAAACCCTAAACCCTAAACCACCTACTCTACTACTGGGGAAAGATCCTCTAACGGAACCAACCCTCAACTCGAGATCCCAAAATTCAGTTCAAGGACTAACAGCTTGACCAGCCACTAGATTTGGGGGCCCTGTACACATTAACCTTTTTTTGCTGGGCTCTATAAGGATTCTATAGGGGATTGAGGTATGTTCAAGCCTACCTCTGATGATCTGAATTCCCAGTACAACACCCTGAAAAACTGACAGGCTTAACGGGTGCTGAGCCCTTTATGCAACCCAGGCTCCCTATCTTGTCAGCTGGGGGCTAACACCCTAAACCCTAAACCCTAAACCCTCTAACCCTTAAACCCTGTGGGTCGAAACCCGAAGACCTGAAACTCATGCCTTGGAGGAGTCGAGGAGGTCGTCCTCCCAGACTTCCAAAACTCCGAGCGGAGTCTTGATAGGTTTGGTTGAGAGTTTAGGGTTTTGGGATTAGGGCTTAGGGTTTAGGATTTAGGGTTTAGGGTTTAGGGATTAG
Source organism: Symbiodinium natans (assembly GCA_905221605.1). Lineage (NCBI taxonomy): Eukaryota > Dinophyceae > Suessiales > Symbiodiniaceae > Symbiodinium > Symbiodinium natans. The sequence goes on from CAJNDS010002157.1 coordinate 215,309, forward strand.
GGGTTAGGGCTTAGGGTTTAGGGCTTTCGTATCACCACCGAAAGTGCCCTGTAACGTGCCTGATGTGAGCTTGAATTCCCCCCCCCCCCCCCTCCCTCCCAAAAGGCAGCCTTGACATCCCCCCCTTCCAAAACTCTAGCCTGAACAATACACCCTATGGGCCTCATTTGGGTAGTTTAGGGTTTAGGGTCTCCCTAAACCCTAAAGGCTGAACCCTAAACCCCCTAAAACCCCCTAAACCCTAACTTGGAGGCGCAGGGCTTCTAGTTTCCCCGAATGCATCAGGTGACTTAACATGACGGAAACCGGGGGTCCTCCACGTGGAGTCCCATGACTTCCTGGGCATCAAGACTTGCGGGTTTAAGGCTTAGGCTTTAGGGTTTCGGGTTGAGGGCTAGGGTTTCGTGTTTCGGGGTGCAGGGTTTCGGGCTAAACCCTAAACCCTAAACCCTGAACCCTAAACCCTAAACCCTAAACCCTAAACCCTAAACCCTAAACCCTAAACCCTAAACCCCGTCCCAGCCCTGGCTTTAAACGGAGCCACTCCTCCAGCAGCACCCCAAAGAGAACATTCTCGCAACGCCCCGGCCTACTTGACGTCATCGCTGCTATTTGCTGAACCCCCCCAAAACAAACAAAACTGAAAGATTACCCTTGTATGTGCATATGTGTATATACATACACAGATATTGTTATACCTTGTTGTTTAAACAATCGCAATAGGGTTTAGGGTTTAGGGTTAGGGTATCGCAGCATCCTGCGAAACAGGGTCGGACAACACATCAGGGATTAGGTGGTTCGGGGGGCCGATGGCGAGATTTTGCCTATTGAGAGAGTTGCCGCCAAAGATGCCTCCAAGGGAACCCCCTAAACCCTAAACCCTGAACCCTAAACCCTAAACCCTAAACCCTAAACCCTAAACCCCTAAGCTGATGAGGCGCATCAATGCCCGCAGCCATCTCAAAGAGCTCTCGGCTCTCAGCAGCGCAGCGTAGGTGGTGGAGCGCGTCTTCGACGCCTGGCGGTGGGAAGGGGCTCGTTAGGGTTTAGGGTTTAGGGTTGAGGGTTTAGGGTTTAGGGTTCCCTAAACCCAAAACCCCCTCAACCCCCCAAATACTTGACATCACTGTAATGGGTTTTCGCTCTTGCACAGCCGGACGAACGTCACCGACGGGTTGGTGTGGCATGTCCGGCATCACTGAGATGCAAACGATTAGGAACTCTCGACTTGCACCTCACGCAATCAGTTTGCACACCAGCAGGTGCTGATTCTCAACTTTTGGCAACAGCCGTGCTGCACCCCGCAAGTGCTGACTCTCAACCAGCAAACAAAACGCAAACTCGAAACCCCTCTCCACATCAGCAGTCACCAGTCGACGCCACAAGTTGACACCGCCCATCACACACGTAACCACTCCAGCTCAAAAACAGCCAAACACCCTAAATCGGGTTTGGGGTATAGGGTCTACAAGCACCTTCAGAGGTAAACCCTCGACCCTGGAAGCCCTAACTTGGTGGGAAACTCCGCAATGGGCTCGGGTCCAACGTCTCGAGGTTTATGGTCGAGATTGCAAGTCTTCCGACACATCCGGGACCGATTGCAGTATGTGGACGTTAGAGTGCCCGCGCAGATTCGTTGCATGCTTTCGAGGCCCAGGTCGTTGCAACTGCTCCATGCCATTGCGTTTCCAAGATTGACGTAGACCACTTGTAGTGTTCTGAATGGCCTCTGTATGGATGATGCAGGTTCCGCATAGCTGGACAAACCACCAAGCAGGGTGCCGGCGACAGGAATGGGGGCTTGAAGCGGAGCACGTCCCTTAGGGCTTCGGGTTTAGGGTTCAGGGTTCATCCAACCGAAAAGAGCAACAGCCAAGGAAAGGCCAATAAACCCACACATAGGGCCCAAGAAGTGAGCAAATGTATCTTATCTGGGAATCTCTGTGGAATCTGTGAACAAAACGGGCGCCCCGAAGCCCCTTTAACAACAATATCCCGTCTCCCGAGAAGCTTTGAACACAATGGGGCGATAACAACTATAGAGGATGAAACGACGCCCAGAGCTTGCCATCCCCGGTGGCTAATGTGGAAACATTTCTGGACACACACACACACACATCAGCCTTTCATCCATCTTCAACAGGCCTAGGGCCTAGGGTTTAGGTTCACAGTTTGTATTCGAATGCCACTTCTCAAAACTCATCTTCACCAGCATGGTCGGGCAGATGGAAAGGCAGCTTTGTGGGTGGACCAGCGGACCAAGACATTCAGGGTTTAGGGTGTTTGGGTTTCGGGTTTAGGGCTTGTACTAGTCAACTGTGGAGAAGTGGCTCAGGGGGACGGGGTAGGGAGAAGTATTCAGCCCAGCGGATGGGCGTCCCGAACTCCCGGCCACCCAAAACCAAACCCTCCCGCACCCGAACTCCCAAAACTTCCTAAACCCTAAACCCTAAACCCGAAACCTCGCCCCCCAAAGCTCGAGTTCCTTCATTCATGACGGGGTTAGGGGTTGTATAGGGTTTAGGGTTAAGCGTTCCCCGTGCACGACGAGGCGCGCGACTGTAGCTCGGCCGCTTCGGCGACCTCCGTCTCAGGAAGTTCCACCTGCTGCGCCTCCGAAAGGCAAGGCTGCGATCTAGGGGGGGGTCCAAAAAAATAGGGGTATGCTTCTTGGGGGGTTCAATTTTTAAGGGGATTCTAGATTCTAGATTCTGTATTAGGGTATAAAAAAGGGGTACCTTATTATTTTGGGAAGCATCCATATCTGAGGGGAGATGTGGCCAGTGTCATCCTCAGCACCCAGGACTCCCCATGTAAACCCTTTGACCCCAAACCCTGATATTCAGCATTTCTGTAATGGGATTTGGGAGGAAGCAAAAAGGGTTTTGGGTTGAGGGTTTGGGGTTTAGGGTTTCCCCTTTTTGGTTGTTAAGGGGATGAGAAGGGAAGCCCAACCTAAAAGAAGGAAAAAAAGGGCCTACTCCCGGTCCGAGGCATTTCTGTAATGGGGTTTGGGAGTTTCCGAAATTAGGGGTACCTTCTCAGGGTCCTGTTTCGTTGTTGCTAGGTCCGTAGTGCGCGCATGAATTCTGCCTTGCAAATCCTGAATTCGGATTCTTGGAGACCTTCTCAGGGTCCTTAGTATTGAAGGAATCCTACTATTTGGGGGGTGTATCTCAAGGGTCCCGTGTTTTCGTAAACTCCCGTTTAGGGTTGGGCTCAGTCTCCCGGGTTGCCCCGGAGCCTAAACCCTAAACCCTAAACCCTAAACCCTAAACCCTAGTTCAAAACGAGGATACCTCTTTGATGGCTTGGAAAGGCTGTATCGGGGGATCCCAAGCCACAAACGAAGAAAAAAGGGCTACTCCTGGGGGTTTGCATCATTCAGATGATCCCAGGGCCTCATTTAATTGAAACTCCCGGTAAAATCCTCTGCGCAGCCAGTCTCTGCTGAAACTCCTGCAATAAGGCCCTAAACCTAAACCCTAAACCCTAAACCCTAAACCCTAACAGGGTTAGGGGTCAGGGACCTTCAGCAGCGCACGCTGCAGCGACGCCAGCTTCAGCGGCGGCACGACCGCTGCATTCAGGGCCTCTCATATTGGGAGTTGAGGAGGTGGTCGTCTAGGGCTTATACCTTAAGAGCCCCAAAAACCTACTGGTTTCGGTAGCTTTCCTAAGAGTCCTTGAAGGGGATGTTTATAGCAATAACCTACACTACCTATGAAGCAATTGGGGGCGCAAGGTGGGGAGCCAGAGGCTCAAGGTCTTTCGGTTAAGGGTTTAGGGTTTAGGGTTTAGGGTTTAGGATGGGCGTATGCAATTTGCATGGGTTCTTTGCAGAAGCTCCAATTGCGAGCTCAATGACTCAAAGGCACCACACAAACCTAAACCCTAACACGGCTTCGTGTTGCCCAGACTATGTGCACGAAAGCCTGCTCACCGTTCCTAGAACTATTCAGGGACCATACCTTCCGGATTTGAAAATCAGCGCCACGCTAAGAACATGTATGTATGTACTCACATATAGATATACACACTGTTTTTTATACACAGATGTATATGTATGCATACATCTATCTATATATATATATACATATACAGATAGAGATGCGCATCTAGATTTATATATGCAGAGACAGAGAGAGAAAGAACGACAGAGACATACAGAGAGAGAGAGAGAGAAAGAAAGAAAGAAAGACAGAGACATACAGAGAGAGAGAGAGATGCTGAGCTTGACTGGAATGAACCAACTGTCCTTCGAATCTAAAGCATGGTGCAACAGAGGCTTAAGGCCATGGGGAGCAACTCACCCACCCCCCCCCCCCTTTCCCCCACCCACCCAGGGATTGGGGGTTTAGGGTTCAGGGTTTAGGGGGTAAACCATCCGACCCGCACAGCAGCCGCAAAGGCGGCATTGCGCTGAAAGCGTTTTGCCTGCAGCCTCAGCACATGCATGTCCGGACTTGCTTGGGACTTGCTTCGGGCCCTAAACCTGAACCCTAGGCCCTAGACCCTAAACCCTAAACCCGCCCTCTGCACTTCTGTAGTCCTGAGCATCCTTGACTTTCTCCCTCCGCAGGTATACCTTCCAACCTCATCTCCTTAGAATAATCCTTGCTACCCAGAATCTCAACATTCTGCATAATTAAGGGGGAATGCTACAAATTGTTATGTTGCCTGGCTGAGACCTCAGCCAGCTGAGGCTGCACAAGCTTGCCCTTAACAAGCAAAACCCTAAACCTGCGCAAGGTTCCCAAAGTGGGGATTTCCGAAATTAGGGGTACCTGAAAGGGTTCTTGTCGGAAGGGGATCCGACTATGTGGGGGGTCTGTTTTAGGGTCCCTTATTATTTCGTAAGCCCCCTGCCCTAAGTGAAGAAGCTGCTTGTGTTTGCCGACTGGGATGGCGCACGGGTGTTGAGGAAGAAAGCCACATGCACTTGGTCCAAAACACGCTAAACCCTGTGTAGACCCAATCCGCAACACCTCATGAGAAATCTGGCATCAGTGGGCAACAAAAGGAGCTGAAAACCATTGCAGGAAAGAATCTTTATCCCGAACATTGACATGTTCTTCTGCTTCAGCTCATCCATCCAGCCTCAGAGGCAAGTTCATCAGCATTGGGGCATGCTCAAAAGAACGGGTGGTGATTTAGGTAACCCCTATCATCACAAGGCTTGCATATAGGGACTAAACCGGGATGATGTTCACAGCTCCCCATGCTCCTGCATTGGGGGGAGCTGGACGTCATGCTGGAGCACTAGCCTTTGCTATTTGTAGAGTCGCCAGCTACTAGAAGGGACCCTTCATCTTATTCCCCTATGTAACCCCTATATATAACCTATAAAAGTCCCTATATACCTAAGTAGCCCCTAAATAAACCCTAAAAAAACCCTATTTAGCGTCCCTCCTTAAGTCCCTTATAAACGCGAAGCCCTAAACACCGAAGCCTAAGCCCAAAACCCGAACCTCATCTAAAGCAGAGCAATGCCGAGCTGGAAACTCCGAAACCACCCCCACGCCCCAGACTGCTAAGGCTTCATGGACAGACCCGCAGGCTCAAAAAAACCTCAGAACTTGGTAGCCCAGCAGCCATCTTATACTGAGGGCACCCCTTTTTTGGGCTGGCTACTTTATAAGGGAACCCAATAACCCCAAAAAAAATGGTACAGGGGGTACCACTGGGCTACCAAGATGTACCGGTTGCCCACAGGCGTAAACCCTAAACCCTAAACCCTAAACCCGAAGCCCCTTTTGCAAAAAGGAAGAGGGGGGCCTGGAATGGATCCTGGCACTGGAAAAAAAGAGAGAGAGGACCTAAACCCTAAACCCTAAACCCTAAACCGAGGGCATCTGCACTGCATTGCAACTCTTCAATGACTAAGCCGTGACTAAGCGGTACAAAGATGAAAGCAATGGCGCCCCTCGAACATGACAGCGGTCAGTCAACTCTCTGCGTTGATGTCCGTTTTGAGCCACGTCTGGCGAAAAAGGAATCTCAAGCACCCCACCCTAAACCCTAAACCCTAAACCCAAAACCCCAAACCCCAAACCCTAAACCCTAAACCCTAAACCCTAACCCTAAACCCTAATTCTTTACAACCGCTTTCTCGCCCTCCTCTTCAGAAACAGCCGCACGAAGAGAGGACAAAAGAATGCACAGCCAGAGTTGTCTGCCCTTTTGCTCCGGTCACGCCTGCACCTCGCTGCTGGGTAGAGTAACTGCAAGTGCTGAAGTATGTAGCACTGAGGAGTACTGCGGCCATCCAAGGCTTCAGGAAAACTAGAGCATCACCTCAAATGACCCAGGGAGGGAAAGGGCGGGCCACGAAGAAGTGTGCAGCTCAACAGAGGTCTGTACACTTGAGCAACACAACATGTTGCGGGAAACAACGCGTTTGACAACTTCTGTTGCATTCTGACGTTATGGATATCGAAGGTCTCGACTTGATGTTCAGTACCCTCAGCTTGGCACTTTCCATTCAAGGCAGCTCCAAAAGAATAATCGGAGCATTCTTTACAACCGCTTTCTCGCCCTCCTCTTCAGAAACTGCCGCACGAAGAGAGGACAAGAGAATGCACAGCCAGAGTTGTCTGCCCTTTTGCTCCGGTCACGCCTGCACCTCGCTGCTGGGTAGAGTAACTGCAAGTGCTGAAGTATGTAGCACTGAGGAGTACTGCGGCCATCCAAGGCTTCAGGAAAACTAGAGCATCACCTCAAATGACCCACCACTCCAGCACTGGACTCAAACGAGGCCGTAATGCAGTAGCATCTCCCATGTGGAAGCGCAAGAAGGATAACCAACCTTGCAACAGCTGCTCCCTGGAGAGAGGAGCCGCCAATTTCGCCAGATACCGGGAAGAAGCACAACCCGAATCCAGAATGTGCCAGAGCACGCTGTGGGGGGCACAGCCCACAGCAGCCCACATCCCAAGAAACAAACCCCGAGCTATGCCTCCTAGCTCGGACCAGGTAACCACAAGTGCAGGTTCATGTCCAATGGGTTCCGGTGACTTGGGGAAGAGCGTCAGCGAGAGTGCCTGTACACGATGAATTCACACTGAGCGGCGACACTCCACAATGCACCCCACAATGGCAGGACCAGCGCTTCGGCGGCCAGAGTAAAACTCCTTATCCATATCCTAACGGCAGTCAACCAAAGGAAAATGCGTCGCCAACAATGAATGTCTGATGAGCTGGGTGCCGAAACAGCAGGGGCCAATCCTGCAGAGAGCCTGAGCAATTCTGTATGTGTTCCACAGGCAACAGTATGCAGGACAGAGAAAAACCCACCCATGGCTGGAGAGCCACGAAGAAGTGTGCAGCTCAACAGAGGTCTGTACACTTGAGCAACACAACATGTTGCGGGAAACAACGCGTTTGACAACTTCTGTTGCATTCTGACGTTATGGATATCGAAGGTCTCGACTTGATGTTCAGTACCCTCAGCTTGGCACTTTCCATTCAAGGCAGCTCCAAAAGAATAATCGGAGCAACCCTAAACCCTAGCCAACCAGGAACCCTCAAACCTCAATTACAAAAAAAACCCTTTAAGAACGGGGAGCCTCCGATGAGCTCGTCTGCGAGCTGTAGTTCGTGACAGTCCTGGATGGCCTCAACTTGTTTAGGGTTTAGGGTTTAGGGTTTAGGGTTTAGGGTTTAGGGTTAATAAGGGCTCCCCTTTCTTGAGTTTGGTATTGAGATTTTCCCCCTCATGCCCACAGGCCCCAAAAAAACTGATTCTCGTACCCGCGATTAGGCTTCCTATTAAGGACGGTTAGTATAAGGGGGAACATCCCAAGGTCGGTTACTCAATATAAAACGGGAACCCCGAACCGACAAACAAGGGTAAAGGGCACCACTGGGCTACCAAGTCAACATAGTTGTTGTGGGCTCAGAAGTATACCAGATATAGGATCATGTCTAGGGTGGAGGGAGATTCTGTGCCTTCCTCTTATAGCCAACAGTCTTCAAAAATGCCTTTTTGTGTTCTGGGGGCGGGTGGTTACTGCAGTCACAAGGCTCTTAGGGGTAGCTGTTGCTCTGAAAATGGGGAGAATCGCCCAAGTTGTGGGAGTGTACTTGAAGTACGGTTTATATTTCTTGTACCCCCAGCAGGACACCCAAGGTATACACTCACCAATACTAAAAAAGGAACCTTATATACACTCACCAAAACCAGTAGAAGAAACCCTGCTTCAATTTGGATTGTATGACGTCGGCCTCGCGCAACGCATCTTTGTCGTTCCGGTCCAAAGCTTTCCTCGGCTGATCAAGGGATGTTCGGGGGTGTGCGTATTTTGGCTTCGGGTCTAGGGTTTATAGGGTCTAGGGTCTAGGGTCTAGGGTTTAGGGTTTAGGGTTTAGGGTTTAGGGTTTAGGGTTTAGGGTCTACGGATTTTCGAGATTTGGGTTTAAGCTTATATTTGCGGGCTTAGCTACATTTCGGATCCAGGGCTTTAGGTTGAAAAGGTGGGGGGTTTAAGGGATCTAAATCCAAACTCCTTCTAAAGCTATTCCCTAAAGGGTGTTCGCTTCACACTTGATATGGTCAGTTCTCTAAGTTGTGGCCCCTCCCAAGGGCTTGGTGACGAACGGATTACCGGGGGGGTCAGGTATAGACGAACGCCCGAGCTCGGAATGCAATCAGACTCATTGCGTGAGGTTGTGGCATGGGGTCCCTTGGTCCCACAACGACAAGACAAGACCCAAGCCTCGACCTCCTTCTTTTCAGGTTGTAAGGGCACTTTTGTTCCTCAGATCCAAAATTCGAAACCCCAAAATCCTAAAGCCTAAGCCCTAGACCCTTTTGCAACTGGGCTGGGGGACTAGCCAGCCTGAGGAGTTTACAAGCCCTACACCCTAAACCCGAAACACCAAGCACCTCAAAAACCTTGAATCTGTCGGGCCCAGGCACTGACCCGACTCAAGAACTCTATTGCCCGCGTCAACTTTGTCCTGAGCATCTGGGGTTAGGGTTTAGGGTTTAGGGTAAAAGATTTGGGGTTTGGGGTTTAGGGTTTAGGGCGACTCGGAACCTTAGCTGTACTGGCTCTTAGCAGGGGATGAGGGAGTTAGGTACACTACATAATCTGCCACCGTTAAAGGGTGCATAGAAGAGGGATACAATGCACCAAAACTAAGAACCAGCAGGCTAAACTCTAATAACCCCAAGCCATGAAACCTACTCTAGTGAAGTTTCTGGATCTGGGATCTGGAGCTTTCGCACTTCGGCACTTGGGGCTCGTGAAGCCGCTAAAGTCGCGTCGCAAAGGAGTGCTTGGCGCTTGGGGCTTTGATGCTCGCGCTCGCACACGGCTGTCAAGGCAACTGATTCTGTCGAGCAGACTACCTCAACGCGATCAACAACATGCTAAACCCCTATATAGCCCTCAACCCCAAACTGAAAATTTATGAGTATTAGAGAGGGATTAGGGGGCACTAAACACAAAAACAGGTTCAAATCAACCCCTGTAAAGCGAAGACATAACAAGCCACAGGACCCCGTAATTGGGCCCTCTTCGTCAGTCCACTAAGAAGACGCCTCGGGCGGAGACTTGATCTGCTCGCCTTTTGGGTTTAGCGTTTACTAGTTCATGGTTTGGAATAGCCTTAATTGTTCTACATTTCTATTCCGCATTGAGCTTAAGTACCCTTGAACATGCAAAATGTTACCCCACTATAACAAAGTTTAGGGTTTGTGGTTTAGGCCGCCCGGCTAGCTTCAGCCTTTCACCCGCTTTCAGCACGCGCGTGTTTGTTTCAGTTCCTAGACGCTTGGGCGATCTAGGGGGGTGGATTGGGGCGGCGTAGTCCCAAAGAAGTTCTAAGGCTTTAACCCCAAACCCTAAACCCCAAACCCCAAACCCTAAACCATCCCTAAACCCTAAACCCGAAACCCTAAACCCTAAGAAATTCTAAGGCTTTAAGGCACTACGGCAAGGCTTTCGTGAGCACATTCCGAAGACGGCAGCTCCTCAAGCCTACTCTTACTGGCTCTTACTAGGGAGCGAGCGAACTGGGCACCCTTCTGGGGCTGAGGGTTTAGGGTTTAGGGTTTAGGGTTTAGGGTTTAGGGCTAGACCCAGGAGTAACCTAGGAATAAGGGGGTACCCTTTTTGGCTTTAACGGGGATTATAAGGGAACCCCCTACCCTAAAAGAATGAAATAGGGGCCTCCTCCGGGGTCCTAGTTCTATATCCCCTTACAGGGTATATACTGCTTGTTTTTTCTTGCGGGGATGTAGGGTGCCGATACCCCTCATTCCCTACTAAGAAGCAGTGGGTGGTGCGAAGCAGGCTATCACCAAAAAAAGCCTCAAGCCTGAAGCCAAACCTCCATAGACCCCTAGGCACTAGACCCCAAAGGCCCTAAACCCTTTATGGAGGCCTTGCATCAAGGTACCCTTGGGGATCAGATCCCTCGAAAGGATTTGTAGACCCAAAGCCCTCGAACCCCTAAACCCGAACAAGCCCTAAAACCCTAAACCCCTAAAACCCTAAAACCCTAAACCCTAAAACCCTAAACCCTAAAACCCTAAGCCTAAACCCTAAACCCTAAAACCCTAAACCCTTGCAAGCTCTAGCCCTGGCCAAGTGTCCGCCAGGCCCTCCAAAGCATCCCAGCGCTCAAGGCCCCAGGCTTTCGCTTCCTCCGGAGTCGTATTTTTGGGGCACCCTAAACCCTAAATATCCCTAAATATCTAAATATCCTAAATATCCTACATATCTCAAATATCCTACATACCCTAGGCCCTAAACTTCTAGGCTTTGTAGGGTCTCCGGTATTTAGAGTTGGGAGCTGCGGGTCAAGAGTTTTCGGGGTTCAGGGCCTCGCTTAGGGCTTTTTAAAGCTTTCGGGCGATGGAGAAGAACAGCGGTCAAACCCCTAAACCCTACACCGGCCGCAAGCACCACCACATAGGACTCATGCTGATAAGAGTCCCCCTAAACCCGAAACCCTAAACCCTAAACCCTGTAAACCCTCAACCCCTAAGCCCTTAGGTGGAGCTTCAAGTTTGCTTCTCCACAGCGACGGACACATACGGTCCATTGAAATCAAGGTGGGACCCTTGGAGCTTCAGGGTAGTTTAGGGTTTAGGGTTTAGGGTTTAGGGTTTAGGGTTTAGGGTTTAGGGCTTGTACTTACAAGCCCCCCCTGAGGCCTCAGAGTCACTAAGTAGGCTATAAGTAGACTTATAATTGGTACACTAATCTAAGTAGGCTATAAGTAGACTTATAATTGGTAAACTAATCTAAGTAGGCTATAAGTAGACTTAGAATTGGTACACTAAGTACTCATGGAGGGGGTTTACTGGAGCGTTGAAGCCACGACCCTTGCGTGTAAGAGCATCCATATGGATCAGTTCTCGAAGTGATGGTCCCCTTTTTTAGTACCCGAAATATTCGGGGCCGCCTTAGAATAGTAATTCCCACAAAGACCCTGAAGTAGAGAATCGCCCCCCCTAGTAGACCCAAGAGTAGCCTAGGAAGAAGCAGGGCACCCTTTTAAGTTTTAAGGAGATTATAAGGCTTTTAAGGGAACCTAAACCCTAAAATGAGGAAATTCGGGCCTACGCACGCTGGGTCCTAGCCCCATACAGCCATTGTGAGGCAGTGGTGAAAAAAGCCCAACCCTAAACTAGCTGCGAACACTACACAGGACTGACACCCCACGCCGACCAGTCTGCACTTTAAGTGGAGACACCCTAAACCCTAAACCCTCAACCCTAAACCCTAAACCCTAAACGGCCCGAAGCCCTAAACCCTGAACCCTAAACCCATCTCGGAGTCCTTCATCACCGCCTGCCCTTCGTGAACGCTCCAGTCGTGCCTCAGTGACCCCGGGAGCTCCAAGGATTCAGGAGACAAATGGCTTCTTAAGGCTTTGGGGTTCTACAAGGAGGGGGCCCCCCTAGTTATAAGTAGAATTATAAGGACCCTAAATTAGGTTCTAAGGATCCTAAGTTAAGCTATAAGTCCCTTAACTATAGTTAGTATAGTAAGGGGCCCCTCCTTGTAGGGTGCTTGGCTTTGGCTTTTGGCCACCCGCACTGCACGCACGCACGCACGCAAGGTTCGGGCTTTGGGGTTTAGGGCTTGGGGTGTAGGATTTGGAATTTGTGGGTTTTTGGGATACGAGGGTTTTGGAGCACCATTCTCGCGCCGCCTGCCCCATAGAAAAAAGCCAGCAGCCCTGCGCGCAGGGTTGCTGCATGTCGTCGCGCGTGCTGTGCTCCGAGTAGTGAGACTTTCGAACTGAAATGGCCTGCACTCTATGAGCAGCTGAGCCCCAGCAGATGTATTGAAAAAACATCATATGTGAGAGGACTACCTAATCGGGCCTTTAACGCAGAACAGCGGCAAACCTAACCCTCCTCCACCTCACGGAGAAACGACAGCATCAAGGTTTACCTCCGGGACTTCATGATGCCTCAAGTTTTCTTCCATTCCATTCTCTAGGGCCCTACGGCCTCCAACCCCCCTCCCTACCTCACAAGAAAAAACAAAACAATCAAAGGACCAGAAGCCTCCGCCGGCCCCACCATAAACCCCTATGAGGAAATCCTGAATCAGATCCGAGGGTTCCTCTTGGGCTCTCACATGTTCTGTAAGATCTCCTTGGCCTACCTGGAAAATTTTCTCAAGTGCTGGGGACCCTTAATTCTAGGGTTTAGGGTTTAGGGTTTCGGGTTTAGGGTCTAGGGTTTAGGTTCACTTCCGCAACCATCGGCTGCCCAGCGTCGAGCGAAGCATCAGAACTCGCCGCACGATATCTGGAGGACATGGGGGCCCATGGGAGTTGAGGTCTGGGCATTCAGGGTTTAGGGTTTAGGGTTTAAGGTTTAGGGTTTAGGGTTTAAGGTTTAGGGTTTAGGGTTCAGGGTTCAGGGTTTAGGGTTCAGGGTTTGGTATGAGGATCCTAAGTCGTGAAGCCCCACAAGCCGTAAACTCAAAAACCCGGCTGGTCTCGGCCTCAGCTACTGCCTTTCCGCTTCCCTAAACTCTAAGCCCTATATAAGCCCTAAACCCTAAACCCTAAACCCCAAACCCAAGCCCCTTTTGCAACTGGATTGCGTACAGCTGCCCAAACCCAAGCCCTAAACCCTAAACCCTAAACCCTAAACCCTAAACCCTAAACCCTAAACCCTAAACCCTAAACCCTAAACCACTTGTGGAAGCATCCGAAGAAGCCCGCAAGACCCCCAGAGGCAGCTTCTGCCCACTTGGGGGGGGGCCCTTCAGGGATGCCCATTTTGGCAGGTTTCGACTACGAGGATTGTAGTTTAGGGTTTAGGGTTTAGGGTTTAGGGTTTAGGGTTTAGGGTTTAGGGTTTAGGGTTTAGGGTTTAGGGTGGCCTGTTTGGGGAGTTTTGGCTTCCGATGTACTGAGGCTTTCAGTGTCACCCCTGAAGCCGATATGAAGCAGGGTTTATACCCAAAGAGCCCAATACCCCTTAACTAAGGAATATTCCGTAAATTATCTAGAGATCCTGAATACGATTTAAGCTATATTCCTTAATTAAGGGGTTTTGGGCTCTTTGGGTATTTCTGTCATTGGTGAGTGTATATAAGGTTCCTTTTTTAATATTGGTGAGTGTCTATACCTGGTGTCCCTTTGGGGTGTACAAGAAATATAAACCCGACTTCAATATCATGCGAGGCGCTGGGCATCACGTTGAGGAGGCGCGTCCTCAGGTTGCCGCAGTTCCTGGCGCCCAGGTGTAGGGGGCTAGGGTGTTCTCCCTAAACCCTAAAACCCCTAAACCTAAACCCTAAACCCTAAACCCTAAACCCTAAAACCCGTTTTTTTAACCCTGAACCTTAAAAGTTAGCAGAACAGATGAGGGTGTTTACAGTGTTTACTGAGCACTGCAAGCGTAATCCACACAGTGCCCCTCTGGCTGCCTGGGTGCATACGGAACAAAGAACCCATAACATGGTTTAGGGTTTGGGGTTTAGGGTTTAGGGTTAGGACTTAGGGTTTAGGAGCTCATCAAATCAAGCGCTCGTTGCATGGTGGCTTCTTACTTCTCCAATGACTAAGGACAAGGTGAACTTTACTCTTCCTGCTACATGGGGAAGCCCAAAAAAAGCTTGAAGTTGAACTGCTGGCTAAGCAAGTGTGTGCAACACATTCCTGGCCGGTCACCCAGCCAGCAGCCGCAGAACCCGACACCAAACAAGCCTGAACACTGCCCCACCCCCTCCGCCCAAGACAAACAAAGCCCTGAGCCCTGAACCTGAACCCTACGTAAGCCCTAAACCCCAAAACCTAGACCCTAAACCTACGAACTCTGCAAGTCTGAGGCACGGCCACTGGAGTGAAGAGAGCTTGGAGTGTCCCAAGAAGATCCTTGGCTTTGGGCTTAAGGTTTAGGGTTTAGGGTTTCGGGCATGGGGTTTAGGGTTTAGGCTTGGGGCCTGAGGGCTTTGCTTAGGGCTTTAGGGTTTAGGTATTCAGGGCGATTTAGGGTTTTGGGGGCTTTGTTTAGGGCTTTGGGGTTTAGGGTTTGGGCTTTGCTTAGGAATTCAGTGCTTTGTGGTTGGACAACGGCATGGCAGATTTACAGGGCCTCTACTGTAGGGCTTGCAGGGAGAAGTCCCCTAATCCGCCACCCTCAACCCTCAACCCTCCACCCTAAACCCTCAACCCTATGCCCACAGGTTCCCGCATGCACAAGTCTCATGCGGGTTACCGAACATGTATGGGTTTGGGGTTTAGGGTTACCCTATTTGGGTTTATGATACTGGGGGTACCTTATGAATGTCCCCACTAAGGGGGGATCAAGCTATTTGAGGGGTGCCCTATTTTCGTAAACCCCCCAAAAAGCATATCAAATGCAGCCCCAAACCCTTGAAGTAGATGCCATAAACAGCAACTCCTGAACCTTCAACCAACAAGGTTCAGGGTTTCGGGCTTAGGATTAGGGTTTAGGGTTTAGGGTTTAGGGCTTAGGGCTTAGGGCATAGGGTTTAGGGTTTGGGGTTTGGGGTTTAGGGTTTAGGACCATAAACCCTGAGGCTGGGGCCGACATAGAACAACATGCGGCAAGTGCATTCTGTGCCCTCCTGCTGTACTCCTACCCTAGCCCTAAACCCAAAACCTTACACCCCAAACCCCCTAAACCCCCTAAACTCCCTGAATCCCTAAACTTCCTAAAATCCCTAAACTCCCCAAACACCTCAAACAGAATCGGGGTTTGGGTTTGTTTCCCGGGCTTCGTGAAGCTTTCAGCGGCGAAGAAGGAACTAAGGGATTAGGGTTTAGGGTTTAGGGTTTAGGGCTAGCGAAATCGGTTCCCCATACCATCCCGCAGAGGGTGCATAAGGTCCCGAATTCGCCGAATGTTCTACCAAGACCTGGGAAGGCTCGCCTGACAAAGTGGTTCAAAGGGGGTGAGGCGTGAGCTTCTCTTCCTACTTGGATGTTCATGGGTACCTCTAACCCCAGTGATATGTTAGATGACTGAGGAGGCAGTTATGAATGCAGTTATAAGTAGTTCCGAGTCCCCTGAACCTCCAAGTAGACACGCCGAATGGAGGACCCAACGCTCCCTACTGACGAGATGCACGCAGCTTTGGTCGTTGTCTGCACCTCATGGGTCAAGGTTTAGGGTTTTCGGGCGTAGGCTATAGGGTTTAGGGCCCAGAAGGGGTCAAGTACATAGCCATAGCTCAGGGGTGAGGGAGAGAGTAGCTTCAAGGAAATCGTCGCCTATTGGGTTTAGGGATTATGGAGATCAAACCCTGAAAACCCTAAACCCTAAACCCTCGTGAGACAGCCCCCTGCAGCAAGGAGCCATCTGGTACGAGCAGGTAGACCTCGAAGGCTCCCAGACGGCGCGGCGCCTCGCCAGCGGGGGATGGTAGAGGTTGGGGGTTTAGGGTTTAGGGTTTAGGGAGGTAGGGTTTAGGGCTACTTCTTGAGCCCGACATCTTGTGGAAGTGAAGTGTAAACCAAAGCCATCCCGAATCCTGAATGTCAAGCCCTGCTTGGAGGTTCATGGGTACTTATACCCCCGATGATCAGGTTTAGGGTTTGGGGTTTAGGGTGTAACCATTTAACCCCAACTAGAGGAGTCTACTTATAACCTACTTAGAGGACTTAAAGGGCTTGTAAGTACAGTTAAACTCGGGGTTCTATGTACTCATGAACCTCCAGGTAGTAAAACCCTATAAACCCTATCATGAACCTCCAGGTCGTACCCTTGTGACGTTCCAGCCCGCCTTGCTCAGGGAGCCGTACTGACGACTCAGGTGCCTCATGGCCGCGATGACTCACCGTAGGGCACATGAGGGTTCAGCGGCTCTAGGGTTTAGGGTTTAGGGTTTAGGGTGTAGGGTGTAGGTTTTAGGGTTTAGTGTCTAACGCATCACGGACCCTCACGTAGGACCACGCTCGAATTTGCCAGCTGCTGTGGGAAGTGGGGGTACCCTAAGCCCTTAACTCAGCAATGCAAGCACCACAAACCGAAACCCTACTGCTGCACTTAGAAGCCCCCTAAGTCCCCTAAGTAGGTTATCAAGAGACTTGTCATTGGGATTTGAAGTACCCATGAGCTTCCAAGTATGAATGAGGAACCCATCCCTTCTCTCAAGGAACACACACCCACACACACAAAAACAAAAACATCAAACATCATCACACCTTTAACAACTCAAGCCGCAAATAAGATCTACTATCAAAGCCTTCAATGTGAAAGTGTCTTTTGCAAATTTCGTAGTTGTATCCTTAGCAAATTTCTTATGAATTGTCTATGGTGCGAATATCCTGCGACCCTTTGCTTTCCGTTTCCGAACAACCTTGGCTTCATCACCAGCATTCCTGTCCGAATGGGCACGACTCCGTTAAGCGTCGGCGCTCAAATTCGTGGTGAACTCCAATTCAATACTTGGTTATCTCGCATCCTTTATGCTGAAGCCAGTTGCGGAATGTTTCATTTTGTGATCATATGTTAACAAGATTTCGAGAATGGATCTGACCATTGGGATTGGGAGTTGGCTTTTCACCCTTTTTTTGTGATCCGCCACGGCGACAAAGTAAATCTTGAACTGTTTTTGCCTTCCCTCTATCTTATGCAAGAAGTATTCAATCATCCCACTAGCTAGATCGTCCTCTTTCGTACCTGTAACAGCATCCACGTGCACAAACCTGTCAAAACACATCAATCCGTAGCATTCGCACTCAGCAGAATGGGGGGGGGGGGGCGGGGGGGCGACAAAGCTACCAGAACCCACAGGCTTACGATTCTGATCAGCATCTTTCTTAAAGAAGAAACTCGTTGACATATTACCGTCCTTAATAGGATTCTAGTAACGTCCCCCCCCCCAAAAAAAAAAATCCCCAAACAGTCTACTGTTGGGAATCTAAATTCATTTAAGGATTGCCGACATTCTGAGGACTGTTGCCGGGTTCCTGGGCTCCTTGTCTCCCTTTGTCTCCCTTTGTCTCCCTTTATGTGGGTGGCTTTGCCGGGTTGCTGTGCTCCTCGCCTCCCTTTGTCTGTTTGGGGTCTTCGGTGGTGTAATCTTTATTAAGTACTGTTAGTATAAGGGGGAACATCCCAAGCCATTGTGATTGTTGTGTCTTTCTCCCTGCTTCTTGCAATGTCCGGCTATTACAAAGCCGGCAGGATCAAAATACTCATCATTGACTTAGTAGCCCAGTAGTCATATCATAACAAGGGGCACCCTTTTCTTGGGTTGGTTCTTTATAAGGGAACCTTGAAGCCTAAAAAAGGGCAAAGGGTACCACTAAGCTACCAAGCAGTACTGATTTGTTGCTTCTCACTCATAGACCAAAATACGCAACATTCATGACTTGTTGCTTCTCACTCATACACCAAAACAAGGAGGAATGATCAAATACATTAAACAAATGATCTCTGTCAGCCATCGGCATTATTGCCTTCAAGTTGCTCATTTTTTTGCCGGGTGCACCACGCTTTGCTTTCAAAGGCTTTCTGGCATTCATAAGTTCTGAAGCAGTTCTTCAGCCATTTCATCTTAGTTTAGCTTGATGTTGTGCCTCGCTTGCAGTCCCTGATGTGTTTTTGTTTTTAATGGTACGTTGCGCGGCTTCCCTCTTCACCCGCATGCATTGTTCATCATTTCTACGCGTTGTAATACAATCACGGTTGGTCAGCTTCTGAAACTTTTCTAAATCTTTGGAAAGAAACAGATTGGTAGTGTGTATATATATATATATGCGTAAAGTAAAATGATATGTCGTTGAAAATATTGGTATATGTCCAAAGCCATTAAGTAAAGGCTTCGTGGGATGCCCCACCCTAAAACCTCTAAACCCTCTAAACCCTATAAACCCTATAAACCCTATAAACCCTATAAACCCTATAAACCCTATAAACCCTACACCCCAAACCCTAAACCCTAACCCTAAACTACAACCCTCTAAAGGGGCTGCAGGGAGGGGCCCATCACGTGCCAAGAATCATCTGCTCCACCGCCATGAAGGAGAACTCGCGACCGACCAAGTCCGTAACCTGGCGAGGGCCCTTTGAGAGGGTTTAGGGGGTTTAGGGTTTAGGGCTTAGGAGTTGAGGGTTTGCTGGGTGTATTTCGGGTTCAGGGGTTGAGGGTTCAGAGTTTGAGGATTTAGGGGTTTAGGGTTTAGGGGTTGAGGGTGTAGGGGGTTTGCGGTTTAGGGGTTTAGGGGTTGAGGGTTTAGGGGGTTGAGGGGTTTAGGGTTCAGGGTTGAGGGTTTTCTGGGTGTATTTAGGGTTTAGGTTTAGGGGTTGAGGGTTTGTAGATTGAGGACTCAGGGGTTGAGGGTTTAGGGGCTGAGGGTTTAGGGGTTGAGGGTATACAGGGTTCAGGGTGTAGGGTTTCTGTAGGTGTTATTCCCTTGAAGCCCTAGGGCAAGTATTGCTTCATAACGACCTGGCCTCTCAAGCTCAGTCAGGGAAAACTCCAAACCACAATGTCTCCAAAGGCCCTACCCAGTGAGGGTTTTAGGGCTTAGGGTGTAGGGTTTTGGGGGTCTAAACCCTAAACCCTAAACCCTAAACCCTAAACCCTAAACCCTAAACCCTAAACCCTAAACCCTAAACCCTAAACCCTAAACCCTACTTTTTGCTTTCTAGACCAGAGCCAAGTGGCATCGCCCGCGTACGCCTTGTACTTCTCGGGCTTGTGCTTCGTCCTCGGCATCCGACTGCGCTAGCTGCCTTGAAAAGGGGCCTAAAGGTACGTAAGGGTTTAGGCTTTAGGCTTCAGGCTTCAGGCTTTAGGCTTTAGGGCTTAGGGCATAGGGTTTAGGGTTTAGGTGCAACGTGGACTACACATGCATCTGTGCTTCCAAGCCCAGCAGCAGCTACCGATGAACTTTACAGTCGGCTTTGTTAGGGTTCAGGCGAATACTTCTCAAGAAAGGCACTAGGGGCCAGTAGGATAGACATAGGACACACATCTATGTAGCTTGGGATGCTCCCCCTTCTCCTAACAGTCCTTAATAGGGAAAATAGTACCCCCCCAACAATAATCCCATAAGGACTAGTAGAAAAAGGGGGAACATCATGTAGCTCGTAAAAGCTATCCTTAGAGTCCCGAAGATCACAGCCACGGAAATGGACCAGGAGGCGTTCGCTTGTGATCCTCGCAATGGTGGCACGTCTCAAGGACGCAGAGGAACCGAGATCCACCTTGACACGGTTTGTCTCGGGTGCGGTTTAGGGTGGGTTTCGGGTTTAGTGAGGGTTTAGGGTTTAGGGTTTAGGGTTTAGGGTTTAGGGTTTAGGGTTTAGGGTTTAGGGTTTAGGGTTTGGGGTTTAGGGTTTAGGGGAAGTTGCATGGTGGGTGCGGGGAGGGAGGCTCAACGGTCTTTCCCAGAGGGTGGAGGTACCTTGATCTGGGATCCTTGGGACCTCCTTAAACCTTAAACCCTCAATTTTCTCCATCTGGTTTAGGGTTTAGGGTTTAGGGTTTAGGGTTTAGGGTTCAGGGTACCGATTAGATGGGAGAACCTCTTGAACCACCGGCTGAACACTTGCAGCCTTCGTGCAGGAAGACTTCGCCACAAGACCCTAAAACCGAAACTGTCATTGAAATGAGGTCAGTTAACCAACTAAAGAAAAGCCGGCTAATTTAGGGCGTTTGCTGTTTCGGGCTTAGGGTTCATCAGGTATATGTTTGCTTGAGTATGTGAAATACCTAGGCTGAGGTTTAGGCGTCAGTTGCGGGGCTTAGGTACCCAAAAAAAAGCGTGGCTTGGCCAAGCCTTACTGCTCCAGTAACCAACGGGGCAAAACAAAGTTAAACTTCCTTGTTCCAACTAAGTATGTAAGGAAAACCCAAAAAGTTCAAAGTTCAACTATGTGGCTTATAGCCAAACAAGAAATGGGGCGAAACGCCTGTCCGAAGAGAAGTGGCGGCACATGCTGCTGCTCAACGTGCTTGCTTTTCTTCACGCCCGCAACCCTCAACCTAAAATCCCAAACCCTCCAAACCCTAAGCATCTCATAGTGGGTGCCTTATTGGCACTCGCACAGCGGAACGCGTAAAAACCCAAAAAGAGGGCGTGCTTAACTGGAATGGAGGTCTTGGCTTTATTTGGCCACCCTCCCAAGCAGACCAGCCACACTGCACGCGACGTGAGTTTGAAGGTTTAAGGAATTTTTCTGGGTTGCTTCTATGAAAACCATACAGGAATTTCAGGGGTAATCTTGGTGGTTATGTAGGCTCCCGTGCACATTTTCTAACGAACCTGGCCCTAAACCCTAAACCCTAAACCCCAAACCCTAAACCCCAAACCCTAAACCCCATAGATCGCAGGCAGGCGACGTGACACCGAGTCGCGCCACATTCCTTGCCTGGCTGCAGAGGAAGCTGTGGCAACACATTGATGCTGGGTATCCCCCAAAACGGACACCAGATACACTCACCCAAAAAGGGAACCTTGTGTACACTCACCAAGAAAAATCGGGGAACAAGGCATGCTAGCTTACTTCTGCAATAACCAAGGGGAAAACAGCTTAAACTTGATCAGATCATTCCTACTAAAGAAGGAAACCACAAAAGTTTAAAGTTCAAGTTGTGGCTAAGTAGTAAGGTTAGGAAGGATGCTGGCCCGCTCGCTGCGCTTGCACAAACAGACCCACTTTTCGCAGGCCTTTACTTCCGTCATGTCCACAAACACAAAACCAGCTCCACCCGAGCCAATCCCCAAGCACAGTGGAATCTGTGCGGGCCTTACTGGGGGGTTCATGGGTGGTTTATCAGTAGGGTTTAAGTACGCTTCCAGAGCTAAAACCACTTTAATTACCCATGAACCTCCAAGTATGGACGGAGCCGTGAACCCTACCTACAACACATACAAGTCCTGCAAAGCTTCGGCCGCCAGTGGAGTTAAACAAAGTCCATCAAACCTGTAAGCCTGCAACCTTTAACTTACCTCTCCAATCACCAGGGGAAACATGGGTCAAACCTATCTTTGGCTAAGTAAGTTAAGATCATGGGAAAACTCGACCCTGACCACCAGAGGACGACCTCAACTGCAAACGGCCACTTCCTGCAGCCCTGACCCCCCCCAACCTACGGCAGCCTCAAAAGGGTTTAGGGTTTAGGGTTTACCGGCCCTTAGTAAGGGCCCTAAGCCCGAAACCACGGCAACGGAGGTGGAAGCCGCCCGAAGAAACGCGCAACCCCCCACCCTGACATACATTCACCATTTGCGTCGGGAGGCAGGACACTCACTATGCTTGTGGGCAGCGAGCATGTAAGCTCATCCCCGTTCCTTGCAGAGGCTGTGTTTCTTCGGTTCGAGCCTTGCAGGGAGGCTGCAGAGTTAAGTGTGACCTCGTTTAGGGTCGAGTTGTTGTTTTTCTTCTTCTGCGCAGCTGGTGCGAATTCACATCACAGAGATGTCGACGAAGGTTGACATAAGGCGCAAGAGTCGTAGAGCCCCACGGGCAACAGCAGGCAGCCTGTACTCCCGCGAACAACAGCAGGAATTCTGTTCTATTTGGGGCACAAAAGAGTACCCCGTTTGGGAAACACCCATAACCGACCATTTCGGGGGTCAGGCCCTGCAAATAGGGCGGCTAGAACTTAGCATTTCGTTGCCAAGCAGAAGCCCATACAAAATTCGCAGCCCAAAAACCTAGATAGATTCAGTGTGCATCATCATCCCATATCTCCCGCATCCCCCTCCACAAAAAGTGCCTTAAAACCCTGAAATGCGTAACCAAATCCGGACCTTATCCTACCTAAACCCAATCGACAGACCCGAAACCCTAAACCCTGAAAACTGAACCCTAAACCCTAAACCCTAAAAACTGAACCCTAAACCCTAAACCCTAAACCCTAAACCCTAAACCCTAAACCCTAAACCCTAAACCCTACCGCGCGCAAACCACAAAGATCAGTCTGAGCAGCTCAGTGAGTTGTGTCTCCCATCGGTCGGACGCTGGGGTGTGGGTCTTCGACTCGAGGAAATTCCACACCTGTGGAAGGCGCAACGCTTAGGGTTTAGGGTTTAGGGTTTAGGGTGGTTTAGGGTTTAGGGTTTAGGGTTTAGGGTTTAGGGTTTAGGGTTCTCTACCAACCCAGGCTTGCTTCTTCTCCACCCATCTAGCCACGAAGTAGTGTTCATGGGGTTAGAGGGTTCGGGGTCGTGCGGTTTAGGGTTTAGGGTTTAGGGTTCAGGGTTTAGGTTTACCGTTTAGGGTTTAGGGTTTAGGGTTTAGGGTTTAGGGTTCAGGGTGCGAAAAGGGTTTGGGGACTGGTGGGCTGGCCGAACTTCTACGGCGAGGGGGCACCCTTACTGCACTACCTAACTAAGTTTAGGGGACGCCGGGCCTGAAGTTCGAAGTGGTTTAGGGGGCTAGGGTTTAGTAGGGTTTAGGGTTTAGGGTTCCCAAGCCAAGTCCCCTATACCACTACTTCAGTCTCGGGGGCCCTCGCTGCAGGGCTTCGGATGCAGTACGTACGAGCCTTCCCAGACCCTACAAGCCCACAAACCCTGTAATCCCTAGACGAACCCTAAAGGTTTGGGGTTCAGGGTTTAGGGTTCAGCCCCACAACCCCAAACCCTAAACCCTATGAACCCTAAACCCCCAAACCCTACCAAACCCCAAAAGGTGGCCAACCAAGGTGCGTGAACGGGCGGCGGGTGCTTGAGGACCTGGGCCTGCGTGGCGACGTTAATCTGGTTTAGGGTGCAGGGTTCAGGTTTGTTTTTAGGGTTGAGGGTTGAGGGTTTTCGTGAACAGGCTTGAGGGTTCCTGTCGCCCGGATCCATAGACCCTAAACCCTAACTTATTCTTGTTCAAACCCTCAACCCGAAACTCTAACCCCTATGCTTTAGTCCCTGACCCCCTGTATTTTCGCGGTTTTCAAGACCCTGAAACACACTCTTTGCGGGCTCATCCCCCCCCCCCCCCCCATCCGTTCCTGAGCCCTACAACTTCGCGTGAGGCTGCATGACTCATATTCTCTGATTCCTATACATCCGGTGGTACCTGCCAAGCAAGTTTTTTGTTCATCCATCGTCCCTAGATTTACGCTCTAAACCCCTTAAGCCCTACACCCTAACCCTAAACTCCAGGCACTCTAAATCTCAACCCTCTCGAAGGCTCGAGAGCCTCTTTCTAAGGCTCCTGGCTTGCAGCGGCTCTATGAAGACCTAAGCCCTGTAGGGTTTAGGGTTTAGGGTTTAGGGTTAGGGAAGTGTCGGATCCATCGAAAAAAAGAACATACTCCGAACTCATCTAGAACCCGGACAAAGCTCCGGAACCCTGAGCCTAAAACCCTAAACCCTACAGAACCCCCCAAAAGCCCGAACCCTAAACCCTAAACCCGCAACCCCAGAAACCTAAACTCCAAAAAAAAGCAAACCTTAAACACCCAACCCCTAAGCTCTAAACCCTAAACCCTAAACCCTAAACCCTAAACCCTAAACCCTAAACCCTAAACCCGTAGGAAGCCTGGAGCCCAACCGGCCTGGGGCTGCCGCGCCGTTACGCGCAACGCGCCGCAGCTGGCCACGGTGCTGCTCCTTGCCCGTGGACTTCGGGGTTTAGGGTTTAGGGTTTAGGGCTTAGGGCTTAGGGCTTAGGGTTTAGCGATTAGGGATTAGGGTTTCGGTTTTGGGGCATTTTTGTTGGCGCCTGCAGGGTTTAGGGTTTAGGCGCTTAGAAGGTTAATAAGAGTTGCAGGGTAGGGCTTGTAGGCATTAGAGGGTTTTGTAAGGTTTAAAGGGTAGGGTTGAGTCCCACTTATACTAGCATTCCTTCATAGGGATTACAATATATCGGGGGCTATAATCCCTAATAAAGACTGTGAGTATGCAGGGGAGCATCCCAAGGACAGGGCTTAAAGTTCGTTGAGGTTTCTTTCTTCCTGCACCGTAGGGAAAGCAAGCATCGGCTGAAGGGTTTAGAGGCTTCGGGGCTGGGTTTAGTGTTTAGGGTTTAGGGTTTAGGGTGTAGGGTTTAGGGTTTAGGGTTTAGGGTGTTGCCGGCTCTCAACATGGGCAGCATTTCTAGGGTTTTTGTTGCCTTGGACCCTTATGGTTGTACCCTTGGGTTCTGGCGACCCTGTTTAAGGATCCTTAGGGGAATATAAGGGGCCGTATTTGGAGTCAGGTTTGTAGGACGGAGCACAGGTTCTGTGCAACACCGACAGCCCAAAGTAAGTCGCAAACGGACCCAATCCAAACTCCATCTCGTTGTACTTGTCGGGCAACCTCACCCCCCAGATTCCCAGATCGTCCCTTTTCCTGCGAGGGGGCGTGCTTGTGTTGCATTTGGGCCTGGCTCAGTTAGCCGCTCTGACACACGAACCAATCTGAATGAATCCTAACCCTAAACCCTAAACCCTAAACCCTAAACCCTAAACCCTTAACCCTTAACCCTAAACCATCCAAGGCCGCGCCACCAGGCCTTCTTATCCTGTATTCAACCTGATACAGAGCCTTTTAATTGAGGGGTATGAATGCTATCATCGCCATCCTGGAGCTAAGCTAGGATGACCCTTAAAACCCCCTGAACAAATCTTCCTCAATATGGTCCTCTTAAACCTAATAACTGAATATTTGAAGCATCCCAAGGACCTAACCTAAGTTCTTCACTTGGAAAACACTGAGCGGAGCGACAAATGACATTGCGAATTCCTGCACGCTGAGTTCGGCGTGCGATGAGGTGGTTGCGCATCGATGCGGTTTAGGGTTTAGGGCCAGGGTTTAGGGTTTATAGGGTTTAGGGTTTAGGGTTCAGGGCATTTGACACTTCCAGGGTTGCGGAAGGCGTGACTTTGGGTTTCGGAGGGCAGTGCTTTCGGACTGTCAAGTTTCACCAACCAATTCAAGGACGGCGCTTGCAACCCTCTGAAATCTGAAAAAAAGTAGTCCTACATATATGATCCTCTTGAACCCAACAAGGGAAAATGCGCAATATCCCACAAGGGCCTACCCAGTGTGGAGTTCCTGGGTTTTGGGTTTGGGGTTAAGGTTTATGATCGTTGACGTGCGCAACCAAGAGGTGAAACTCTGCTTTTGCGCCCACCCGGAACTGGCATCTCGTGATGGGTGGAGGGCGCTGGGGAGGCTCGGGGCTATAGGGTAAACCCTAAACCCTAAACCCTAAACCCTAAACCCTAAACCCTAAACCCTAAACCCTAAACCCTACCTAAACCCTAGAACAACTTCGGACTCTCAGGGTTTTCAGGGCTCGGCTTGACTGAGGCCTTTCGACCGATGTTCCAAGCCGCCAGGAAATAACCCGGGAGTAACCTAGGAATAAAAAGGGGTGCCCCTTTTTGCTTTGAAGGGGTAAGGGCACCCCAACCCTAAAAAAGGAAATAAGGGCCTACTTCGGGTCCTAGCTGTGAACACTGACAGCTCCCAAACCTTACAAACCCTGAACTCGAAACCCTAAACCCTAAACCCTAAACCCTAAAAATCTAAACCCTGTGAACCCTAAAGCCCTATGAACCCTAAACCCTATGAGCCCTCAACCCTAAACGCACTTGGGTGCGCCCTTCAGGTTTGAGGGGTTAGGAGTGTCAAGGGACTAAAGCGACTAAAGGAGGGCACCCTTACAAGCGATTTGGGGGGCTATTTGGGCTTAGGGCTTGGGGTTTAGGGTTTGGGGTTTAGGGTTTAGGGTTTAGGGTAGGTACGGGTCATATAGGGGAATAAGATTAAGCGTCCCTTCTCGGGGTCCCTCCTTATGCCCCTTCCGAGTGTGGGGTCAGAGACGCCAGCGCCAGACTCTTTGCCAGCTTGCTGAGCTCTCTTGGCCCAATGCGACTAGGGTACAAGCGGGGGGCTGAGGTTTGGGGTTTCGGGTTTCGGGTTTAGATGCTAAACCCCAACCCTAAACCCCAAACCCTAAACCCTAAACCCCAAACCCTAAACCCTAAACCCCTAAACCGCCCTCAGTTCTTCTTCAGGAAGCCGAAGAACTGCTCTAAGAAGCGCTCCTCGGTCGATGCGGGCTGGGTGCTGAGGGCTTATTTAGGGTTTGGGGGTTTAGGGTTTAGGGGTTTAGGGTTTAGTTTAGGGTTTAGGGTTTAGGGTTTAGGGTTTAGGGGTTTAGGGGTTTAGGGGTTTAGGGTTTAGGGTTTAGGGTTTAGGGTTTAGGGTTTAGGGTTTAGGGTTTAGGGTTTTAGGGGTTTAGGGTTTAGGGGTTTAGGGGTTTAGGGGTTTAGGGGTTTAGGGGTTTAGGGGTTTAGGGGTTTAGGGGTTTAGGGGTTTAGGGGTTTAGGGGTTGAGGGCTCACAGGGTTGAGGGTTCAGGGTGTTTAGGTTTAGGGTTTGGGGGTTTAGGGCTTTAGGGTTTAGCAGGTTAAGGGGTTTGGGGGTGTAGGGGTTGGGGGGTTTAGCGGTTTAAATTTAGGGGTTTAACGTTTTAGGGCTAGGGGTGAGGGCTTCTCGTGTGGGTCTTGGGCTGAGGGCTGCGGCGCTCAGCGCACAAGGCAAGATAAGGCAACCATCTTAAGGCCCACCCTGCACGAAAATACCAGCAGATGGAGGAAACGAGATCGATCACAAGATGTTTACGAACCGGACATCACTAGACTGGCAGGTTTGAGTCATATAGGGGCCTTAGGAATTAGAACAGGGTTGCGGGGTCATTTTAGTCGAATATTATATTAAGGATACTACTAGTAAAGTAATTCCGACCCCGTGTTTAGAGGGTTTAGGGTCCAGTGGCGCTCCTTAAATCGTGAGCCCGAAGTGTATCCTCACTCCCAAAGCGCTGCGGTGAGCTGGAAGCCACTTAACTTGCTCTAGGCCAAACCCCAAACCCTAAACCCTAAACCCTAAACCCTAAACCCTAGACCCCACACCCCAAACCCTGCCGCTTATTTGCAGACTCTGAACCCCAATGTAAAAGAAGGAGGGTCGGAATGAATTACGAAGAGTGTTCCCTTATGGTCCCTTTATACTCTACCGACCCCTCAAAAACCTGTTCTAATTATTAAGGCCCTCGTTTTTTCCATCGTTTGTATACTTGGAGCCCTAGGCGAAGGAAGCGCCGAGGGTCAATGTTAATTTGGCCCTCCGCCGACACTTCAGCAGACACCAGCCACTCGTCAACCTTGCGGAGGCTTGGGTGTGAGAACCAAGAGAGCAGTAGTAGGCCTTCTCCGGTCCGTAATATTGTTAAGAAAAGTGCAGGACCAGGGGCAAGGCTTGTGGTTAGAGTAGGGGTTTTGGCACTGCAGGGCATGGTCGCGGCATGGTGCTTTGAAGGTAGTTCATTGGGATGTCCCCCTTATACTAACAGTCCTGAATAGGGATTGTAGTACACCATGATCCCTCCCTGTTCAGGACTAGTAGTATAGAGGCTTATAGAGGGGACCATCGCAAGTAGTTCATTTAGTGTACCCAAGGGCAAGTGGGCAGTCCTGGGGCCCGCCTCCTCCGCTGTCAAGACGTCCCCCATGCGTGTGAGCACGTGCTTCAGCTCCTGGCGCGCCCTAAACCTTGAACCTTAACCCCCTTCAACTAGGGGCTCAAAAATCAAACATAATCATAAGGATTCTACAAACATGGTTTTCCACAATCCATCTTAAACGGGCCAATATACGCTTATAGTAGGATCCAGAGGTGCTTGTGGTTTTGGGGCCCACTAATCAACCCCAAACACTTCGATTTGGCAGGGGCGGCGTTTTCAACCTTTAGCCAGAAACCAGAAACCCACGTGTCGAGAGTCACTCGCAACTCGCGTCCTTCACGCTGACGTGGCCGTCCCCTTGTCTGTCGAAGACCTTGAGCGCGTCCTTGGAGAAAAAGTGTTTGCAGGATCACCTCCCTGTGTTAGGGCTTAGGGTTTAGGGTTTGGGGTTTGGGGTTTGGGAGTTAGGGTTTAGGGTTTAGGGTGGGACCTAAACCCTAAATCCTAAAGGATGCTGGGAGTCTCTGCGAGGGCCAAGCGAAATAATACGGGGGTTCTTTTCATGGGGCTTGGCGGGTTGTAGGGCTTGAGGGCTTGTAGGGTTTAGAGAGGGTGGGAAATAGGGTTTTGGGGCTTGAGGTCTTTTAGCGCTTTTGAATCGGTTCAGTGAAAGCGGGCTTTTGGGTTCTGGACCCTGCATATCCCGTCTAAATCATGTGCTCAAGATTTCGGGTGCGCGCTACTTGAAGACAGCTGCTGGCAAGTGGCGCTCAGCTCTTCGTAGGGATCTCTGCCGACCATCTTGCTCATGAGGTTGAGGAACTCCTGACAAGATTCGGCCACCTAGCCTCATCCCTGCAAACTCCAAATAAGCCCCCATAAACCACTTTTTGAAGCGTGGACTAGAGACAGCCCCAGCATCTGAAGAGGAAAGCCCGGGGCCACTGGTGATGTACCGGGTTGCAAGTTTTTAGGATTTATATACCCCCTGGTTCGCATTAGGGAATGAGGGAATTCGGGCCCCATATTTACCCTTCAAGGGATAAATATAGGCCCTACTTCCCTCCATTGCCTACTTAATGAGAACCGGCCAGTTTAGGTCTTCGACTCTCCTGGCATGGAGGATTTTTGGGAAAATTTAGGGGGGCTTGCTAAACCCATTTGCAGCAGGCTTGCAGAATGTCCTCGCCAACCCTAAACCCCAAACCCCAAACCCCAAACGACCAGCCTAAACCCTAAACCCTAAACCCTGAATCCTAAACCCTAAACCCTCAGAAAAAGCCCGTCCTGAAAGTCGAGCTCGCCTGGGGTGGCTCAGGGTGGTCCGGGGTCTAGGGTTTAGGGTGTAAGGGGTTTCGGGTTTAGGGTTTAGGGTTTAGGGTGTAGGGGTTCAATGGTTTCGGGTTTATTGGGGTTTTATGGTTTTCGGGTTTTAGTGTTTAAATGTTAGGTTTAGGGTTCAGGGTTTAGGGTTTACGGGGTATAGAAAGGTTGAGGGATGTGCTTACTTGGCCGGCGGGCGACAAAGGGACGTCGTGGGCTCCTCGCAACCTCACGTACCCTGAGCCCTAGACCCGAAGCACTTCACTCAATTGAGTTTCTAAACCTTAGCCTTAACCCTGAACCAACACTCTTTCAACCCACCTCCAGAAACTACGTCCGAATCTCCACCTTCCGGATCCACAGTTCCCAAGGGCCCCTCACTTGACATTCTTCTGCAACGGCCAGCAAAGAAGAAACAACCAAACAAACAACACCTAAACCACCCTCAAAAACCCTCAACTGTACAAGCTCTCAACCGCAGGCAGAAAACTCGCGCGCGCGCGCG
>CAJNDS010002157.1:250000-252500 GCA_905221605.1 Symbiodinium natans
TAAGCTTTTAAGCCCTCAAGCTCAAACCCAAAATCCTGCTAAGCCCTGAAACCCTAAACCCCCTAAGCCCTACACCCCTCAAAACCCCCTGAACTCCAAACCCCCCTCCCCCCCTAAACCCCCAAACCCTAAACCCTAAACCCCAAACCCAAACCCAACCCTAAAACCCCAAAACCTGAACCCCTAACCCCAGCTGGGGTACTCTGCTATCTGCTCCTCCGTGAAATACTCGGCCATTCGGGGCCTTGGTTTAGGGTTTAGGGTTTTTAGGGTTTAGGGTTTAGGGTAGGGTTTAGGGTTTAGGGTCAAGGGTTTAGGGTTTAGCTCCTGGGGTTTAGGGTTTGGGGTTTAGGGCTCCAAAAAGGCTGCAGGCTGAGGCAAGGATGCACATGCAGAATCCTAGACCCTCAGCTTAGGGCTTAGGGCTTGGGGTTTAGGATGCCCAATTGAGGCAGTTCTAGGTTGCAATGTGGTCTTTTTTGGTGGTGGGGGGGGGGGGGGGTTAGGGTTTAGGGTTTTAGGGTTTAGGGTTTAAGGTTTAGGGTTTGAGGGTTGAGGGTCGAGGGTTTAAGATCTCATAAAGCCCCGAACACGAAGCTCAGAAGAGACCAACTGACTACTACAGCGGTCGGAAGAAGTACGAATGGTGTTCCCTTATGGTCCCCATTTAGCCCTAAACCCTAAACCCTAAACCCTAAACCCTAAACCCTACACCCTAAACCCTAAACCCTGTTCAGTTATTAAGGCCCTTGTATTATTTCCGAGCCGGCCTGGCAGGCGCTGCACGGGCGCTCAGGGGGACACTGTGTCTGAGCCCAGACAGCCGCAAACCGTCTCATCTAGCAAGAAGAACGTGCATGCTCACATATGTGTATATGTAATTGTATATATACATATATATATATATACAAAATATGAATATAAATATAAATATAAATAAATAAACAAATAAACAAATAAACAAATAAATAAATAAATATATATATATATATATCGAGATGTATTTATGTATTTATGCATTTATTTATTTTTTCATTTACGTATCCGTTTATTTATAACCCTCAACAGGATGGACATGTCTTCTGTGTTCCTGATGTCGCAGGGCTTATATATAGGCAATACTCATACTCTAGGTATTTTTGGCTTCGGAAGGTTAGTGTTTTGTTGTAAGCGAGGGGGGATGGTTGTGAGTTGTGAGGCTAGGGCCCCTCTTGTTCGGAATGAGGTAGTAAAGGTCACCCCGGTCGGAGTCTACGCTTAACCCTACGCTTTGGAACCTAGACTCCTAAACCCTAAACCGAACCCTATAAACCCGAATAAACCCTAAACTAAACCCTAAACCTTAACCGGAAGAAATCAGAACTTGTGGACTTGGTGTTCTTGAGCTCTGCCAGCCCAAAACGAACTCAAGTTGCTCCAAACCTGGCTTAGGGTTTTCGAACATAGGAAGCCTGTTTTCTCTGGGTGAAGTGGGGGCTTCCTACAAAAAGTTGTGTCTTATATTTTGGTGTATCCAAAGGGCACGTGGGCCCCGAAATGTGCTGCGCTTACGTCTGCAGGACCCCTGTATTTTCAAGTTAAGCAAACAAGTGGGGGACAGATCGTGATGCCCCTAAAGCCGTCAACTCGTTTGAGGCACACAAATGGTGTGAGGCCGACCAGAATCATGCCCAAAACCAATCTTGAATTTTGGCAAAATTGACTCTACTTCTAAACCTACTCTATGAGAACCTAGCGCACTAGGGAGGGGGCTTGAACATCATTAGGAGGTGCGGGCGGTGTCGATTTACGGGCAGAGCTGGAGAGATAAAAACTGGGTTCTCAGTGCAGAACCTATGTTCATTGACACTAAGCTCTCGACCCTAAACTTATCAACCAAACCCTAAACCTGACCTAGTACCTGCTATTGCGGGGCCTCCATTTGGGTGCCTTGCTAGACCCAAGAGTAACCTAGTTGGCAACAAAAAGGGTGCCCGTTTCTTATCACGGAACCGAAGCCCCAGAACAAGGGCCTACTCTGTGTCCTAGCAGCCCAAATCCCTATAAACCCTAAACCCTAAACCCTAAGCCCTAAACCCTAAACCCTAAACCCTAAACCCTGTCGGAGTACCTAGGTTCGTTCAGGGCTTGGCAACAACACAGAAGACGCGGCCGCGCACGAAATCGGTCCTCGAGTTGTGGCTACGCCCATAGCTGGACCCAGCCGACCTCAAGCAACGGGAAATGTAGGGTTTAGGGTTTAGGGGTCGGAATAATTGCTTGTAGCATTGCCTTCTGGTCCCTTTGTAAGTATACTCGAATCACCCCCCCAAAAACCCTATTCTAGTTATCAAGGCCCCTATAGTAGCCTCAGACCCCCTTTTTGTGGATGGATCAGGGCTCAAGGTTTAGGTGAAAACCCTCAAACCCTAAAGCCCGAACCATAAACAATAAGCTGTTTTGGGATCACTACGACAAACCTTAGGCCCCTAAACCCCTTAGCCAGAAGCAGTTTTCGTTC